>CM024765.1:10616683-10667154 GCA_014218235.1 Colocasia esculenta | reverse complement strand
AAATCTCAACTGTTTCAGCCACTGACACACTTCCTTACTTGTCCTCCTCCAAGCACATAAACTGCTTTTGGTTTAATTGATTTCTCATTTACTTCAACAAGTTCTAACTCTAGACGTTTACAGAGCATGGACAAGTTCAAACGTGCATTCTCATTGTCCTTTGTTTTACCTTTTATGTCCATAACGGTACTGAACATATTATCAAAGACATTTTTCTCGATATGCATCACGTCTAGATTATGCCGCACAAGAAGAGTCGACCAATAAGGTAGCTCCCAGAAAATGCTTCTCTTTACCCAGTTGTGCTCCTTCCCAAAACCTAGAAGGTGTCGGGTACTGCCCATCAGTTGTGTGATATCTGACAATTTTTCTACACGTGCTGCCATATGATGACCGGACAACCTCTCGAATATAACTTCATCTTGTTCCATTCTGTTCTTTAGGAATGCATCTTTTTGTCTTCTGAAAGGGTGACCAGCTGCTAAAAATTGTTGATGGCAATCAAACTAGCATCTACAACCATATCCACGTACGTACTTGTGCCTTCCACATTACCTCCCCCCTCGTGCGACCAGAGCTCCTCACCATGACATGTCCAATTCATATAACCTTCAACAAAGCCTTTTTTGTATAAATGGCGTTGAACCTCCCATGGTGAATTCCACTTCAAATTTTTACAAATCATACAAGGACATCGGATGGCACCTTCGTTGTCTACTGCTGTATTTGGATTTCCTAATGCAAATTGAATGAAATTCTCAACTATGACCTCAAACTCCACAGACATCACATGATCAACTATTCTACGATACATCCATGAACGGTCTGAAGCCATTTTTTTCCTGCACCCAACCAATATTAACAAACAAATAACTTTAAAATTCAAACTCACACATCCTTCGACGCAACCGAAATGAATAGGAAAGATATATTATTTAGATTATCACTTTTTACCCATCTGTAAATATTTGATCGCACTCAGATAGCCATTTACTATGTGTTTGTATAATTTACTAAAAATTTCGGCAGCATCTCCCCACACCTCTTCGATATACCAAAAATATTTATTGATTAAAATATTTTCTTGAGAAATTTAAAAGAAGAATAATGTAATTCTTGAGAAAAGTATGAACACAATTGAAAAATTATAAGGAAGTATATAAACATAAATTTAAGATTAGAGTGAAAGATTTTATAAAAAGTAAGAAGATGGGTTAAGCCAACATTGTGTTGGTCCCCGCAAGTGCATGCATGCTGCAGTAGTTTAGGAAAATTCCAAAGAATTGCCCTTGTAGTAGTGTTTTGGCCACTTGACCCTTGTGGTTAAAACTTAGGCGTTTAAAATTCATCATTATAGTGGTAAGCTGAGTCTGTAAGACATTAAAAAAAAAAGATTTTTCAGCTACTTGCGAACCCAATTTCAGAACTATAGTCTTCAGTATATAAATACCTGGTTTAGGCTGAGCTCCACCCACTTACTATTCTACGTGGGTTTTTTGCAACTTCTGAAGAAGGGAGTTGTAGAGGAGCTTATTAGTTTTAGAAGCTTGAAACAACTCAGGTTGAGGTAGATACTTCTAAACAAGCCAAATAAATCCCTTGTTCTGGTCTTGTACTCTTGTCCATAAGATTTCTATGATATCTTCCTATTATTATTGTTCATCCCTACTCCAGTTGAAGGAGATTACCCTTGTGTACATACTCCTGCTCGTCCTTTCTTGTGTCAACCATGATCATGGGATCTTTTTCTTATATAATATCATAGGATTTAGTGTCTTGGAGCCTTAACTTCATAAGGAATGATCAGTTCTGGACTTTGCTCTTTTTTGTTGTTACCTAACCTGTCCCAAATCTGATAACTAATTATCGTGCCCTAATATCCAAAATTGTTGAAAATACATTGTTCATGTGCTTCTGGGACAACTCAGCTAAGTTTCTTCACTTATCAGAGTTTTCAGACCAACTCCTTCCCCATTCGGACTGTTTAGACTAGTTTCTTCACTAATAGAAATCATTAGTTAAGTTTGTTCATCAATCGAAGTCCCTAGTCCAAGTTCGTTTATCAATCAGAGTCTTCAGTCGAAGTTTGTTCATCAATCAGAGTCCTCAGTCGATGTTTGTTCACCAATCGGAGTCCTCAGTCGAAATTTGTTCACCAATCAGAGTCTCCACTTAAAGTTTCTTCACTAAATATCTGAGTGTCTAGTCGAAGTTTGTTCTCCAATCAGAGGCACTAATTAAAGTTTGGTCACCAATCGAAATTAGTCACTAATCAGAATTGGTCACCACTTGGAATTGTTCTCCAATTGGAGTTGTTCACCAATCATAATTTAGTCATTAATCAGAACCTATCACTAATCGAAATTATTCTCCAATCAAAACATATTCATCAATCGAAATTTGTTCACCAATCAAAAATTGCTCGCTAATCTGTATTTGTTTCCTAGTCAAGGTTTATTCGATAGTTCTTCTTTTCATTAATCAGAATCCTTGGCTTTAGAAATTCGTTGAGTCTATTCAGAAAGCTTGTTCTACCTTGATTTGATTATCAACCCAGGACTTGTTTTGTGAAAACTTTTCTTGATAATCTTTTATAAATATATTATCTCTCTCTTAAAAATTAATTATTCTTTTATCTAATTTCTTGAATTCCATCATTATACTTGATTTAACCTTCAGAAAATTCTTGATACATTGTTCATCAAAAGTTCTCTTGTTACTTCTATGAAATATTTCGTTTGAATTCAGAACATCAGTGTTCTATTATAAATTGATATTTGGCCATTATCCATATGAGAATTGTCATGAAAGTAATTGTTTGGGTTTTGGACCCTACTTGTTGCCTATGCAAATAGGCTCCCAGATCTGGTCCCGAGAGGATTACCGGAATGCTTTAATTGGGGATGAGGAGAAGTAATGATCAGGTGTCCTTTGGCAAGACACCCCTACAAATTACATGTGAATGAATTGCTTGAAAGACAATTCTAATTGTACATTATGTGAATAATTTTTCTTGTACATAAATGTTCTTGTTACATGCTTATTGGTATTAATGGCCAATGACTCTCTTGAATTCTGAAATACACATGTTATGCAGTACTCTTTCTAGTCTTGAACTCAAAATATCATGTCATACTGCATTGTTTACCTAAAGTTTTGAGGCTTAATTCCTATTGTTCATTATATTGGAAAGTTATATTCTTACTGTTAATTTTACATTGAAATTTGGTTATTTGGTTTGCTTTAGAAGATAAATCCCTTGGGACTATGTGCTCATTCTGTTTATTTAAATATTTTAGGACTTAGACAATCCAAAGACTCTCAAGAATAGATTTACATGGGAGGGAAGAGAGCTGAGAGAGTCATTGTAAGACCCGGCTTCTTGGCTTTCCGTCCGATGTCTTGAATGACTGGCCACTAACGCATCTAGGATGGGCGATGCATTAGTGTCGCGTCGCAGGTGTTCGACGCGACAATCATCCTTGTTGTGACCAGCTTGTGTGTCGCGTTCTTGTCGCGCCCTACTTTCCCGTCGAGTCTTCGTGTCTCGCCCGGTCAACGGGTTGCGACAGTGTTCCGTCGCTTTGGTTGTCTGACGCCTGTCAGGTGGCAGGTGTGTTAGTACGACCTGTCGGGTTGTCGCGACGTCCCTGGGGGACGCGTTCTTGTCACGGTGTGTTGACCCATCGTGTTAAGGTCCTTAACACGATGCGTCGCCCCGTCACGTCTTGGGTGCCGAAGGCTTAAGGCCTTGGCCGGCGACCCCTTCTCCCTTTTCCTCCTTCCCCTCTCTTCTCCTCCCCCTCTGGTGGTGCTCCGCCTCCCTCTCTCCCCTTTGTGCATTTCACGCGAGGAGGAGGGTTGTGCTCGTGTCCTTGGCATTGTGGAGCTTGCATGGAGCGAGGAGGAGGTGGCCAATCCGACGTGAAGGTCCCCCAATGGGTTCGTTTCTTTTTGGAAGGTAGAGATTGCTTGAACCCTTCTCGATCCAGGTGGATTGGGAGCTTCTCATGCTTTCTAGTTAGTTTAGATAGCTTCTCCATGCTCCCCACCCTCGTGTGGTATATGTGTGGTGTAGTACCCTGAAAAATCTATTAATTAAAAATTATAGATAAATAAAAATTTTATCTATTAATAAATTCAATTAATTAAAACGGTACGCATCATTATTGCATGCATATAAACCCCTATAAAAATTTCGTAAAAATAGTAGTTATATTTTAAATAATGTTCTCTAATGACCCATCATAAAATTTGGGCATAGAAAAATCGTTTGGACTTAGTTTAAGAATTTATGCGACTTATTATCGTAACTAAGGAATAAGTCGGAGAACTCATTATTTTATGACGCAAAGTGGATTATAAATAAAAATAAACATGTGGGTAGACTTTAAATAATATGGGATGATAGCCCATTATGATATTTGGATCAATGGACAATCTTGGCCCATGAATAAATTCTCTAATAAAAAGATAATTAAAAATTCAATAAGTAAAATAAGTACATGGGTTGTACAATTAAGTTCACACGAGTTATTGGGCCAAGAGTAAGAGCCCAAATGATGAAGGTTAGAAATATTGGCATGAATAATATTTAATTGAAATAAAAATATGAAATTACTTGAATAAGTGTGATAAATAGATTTACATAAAGATAAATGGTGAATAATTGGAATTAAATCAATACCCATTAAGTCAAATTAGTAATGGGTTTTACTAATGGTCCTAGCATAAAGTTTTGGGCCCAAATATGAAGAGTCCACCATGAGATGAGAGTTAAATAAGTGAAATTCGTACCTAAAATATTAATAAATAGAAAAGGGTTAAGATAATGAGTATTTTAACTCTTAATCATCTTAAAAAGAGTCCTAACCCTAGTCTAACCCAATAGGACTCTATCCTAATCTAAAAATTGGGATTTAGATGAGAGACAATTGGGTTAAATATAAGAGACCCAAATTAAATAGGGAAATTCGTAACTATATTATCTCTTAATTAAAAAGGGGTCATTAAAGCACTAATATGACTCATATATATCTTAATAAGAGTCCTAATCCTATCCTAAACCATTACCCACGAAATTAGACCTCTCTCTTACCCAATTAGATAGATATAGCAAGAAAAATATGAGATAATTATGGAAATTCGTAATTAAATGAGGAGGAAAGAGTTTTAGGTGATTTAGAACTCTACAAGCCATCAAAACACCCCCCATTTGACCCTAGCACCCCACAATTTCGTGCTAAGACTTTTGGAGAGGAAGATGAGAAGATCTGGACCAAGGAGCAAGGAAGGAGAATGCTTGGAGCAAAAAGGGTTTTCATATTTTCATCATTCAACTAGGGTTTTCTTACTCCACGAAAAAGGTAGGCAATCTCTCAAGCAAAAATCGTGACATAATTACCCTAGGTAGCCTTCATGTACCTCTTCAAAAGCCCTATGGTTTCGTTGCATTCCGCTTATCCATTTGGGCGAATTTAATTCGTGAAATCCTGCTGTCACCATGAACCCGAATCTCATGTTTTCTCTAATACCATTCACGTACTTGTTCCCATGCCATGAGAAAATTCTCATTGATACTACCATGTAGTAGCTTTCAAACGCCTCTAGTTTCGTGCTATTTCAATCTCCCATGAGGGAGAATTAATTCATTGAATCCCTGTCAGATACGTGCACCCTACCCTTCATGATTGCTTGTGAACCCCGTTCATGATTTACTTCAGATCATGATAAAATTACCATAAATACTACTTCCTATTAGCCTTTTAACACACTTAGTCTCGTAATTTTTTATCATGTATACACCTCTAATTAATTCATTGAACCCTGACTGCACCTGTTTAGGTCACCGAAAAGTAATCTGATCAATGCATATCTAAACCTTGTCTATTTTCAAATTAATCATGTATGTTGATAGATATACATGTCTACTTTCGTTTAAAACTGGTTTTGTGCTTTTTGGATCACCGTGCGATTTTATACTGATTTTAGAATGACCCTGTGTCAAGAAGGGTCCACCAAGAGAAAAATAGAAAAAAAGCCGGACATCCCTGATATCGCGGCGGCGCGACCCGTCACGATACGGGGAGGTCGCGGCCGGCTAAGGCGATGCGTTCATAACGCGGCTGCCTGTACCGCCGCGTTCTCAACCCCGAACCGGGCCAGACCAGGCCGGTTCGCCCGTCGCTCCAGGCCGCCCCGTCGCGACCTGGACCGTGACGGGAACTCCCGCCGCGCTAGCAGTTTGACGCGCCCATGTGCCCCGTCGCGACGTGATCGCGACGGGCACCCCCGTCGCGTTCTTGAAATGTCGGCCAGAACCTTTAATTGCTCTTATATCCCTGCTTTAAATGCCATCTAATCCTTGTACAAGTTAAACCATGTACTGTTAAGCTTAATAAATGATCTGAATATTTTTATTAGATAATTTTTAAATGACTCTTATTAATTTAAAAGCCGTGAGCATGACTTATTCTATTCTCATGATTTCTTTACACTTGCACACTAAACATTGTTTATTGCCATTTGACCCTATTAAATTACTCAATAATGTATCTGGTAATTAAGTGAAATTAATTACCTAATTTCCCTATTATTTAAATGACACATGTCTTCGTTTTATTCGCGTGATTTGTACACCGTTATCGCGTCCCTCTGCCTTCGAGCACTCGAGGCAAGACAGACAACGTTTCGTTACACACTTTCTCTTGACATGGACCACCTCTCCACCGGGAATATTCTCGACTGGACCAGAGACTCCTTGTCAAGGCCTCCGTAAGTCTTCTTGGCTTTGGCTCACGTCCTTAGCCGACGAGCTGGTTGTACCTTTAAATCCTGTTACACTTTTAGGGATCAGTACGATCCAATCGGCCTTAGTGAGATCTCTCTTATCTTGTGATCACACCGGACCATCTAGCCAGTGTTCATAGCACGGCTAATGGGCGGATGTGACTTCTACCAGACTGTCGGTACCCGACCTGGTGCTGTGCAACCGTTACTATCGTGGTTTATCGTTGTTTTACGATTATACCCCTATCTCATCTACTATCCTTGTACTCTCATCTATTCACGTTCACTCTACTATCTCGTCTATTCATCTAGTACTCTCTTGAGCTGTTGTGGCTCCCATTACTTGTACTATACATGACTGTCTAGTGCCATAATATGGGTCTGGTGACCTACTAACTTTAATGCTAAGTGTGCAGGGCACGGAGAGTGTCCGAGGGGCTCCAATCTAGTCCTGGGGGCAGAGAGCCACCCGAAAATACCTGTAGGGGCTATTGACGGTGTTATGCATTGCACCGGTCCTGACTATCTCGACATTGGCTAGACATCTAATTGTTTTACTATTAGTCTGAGGAGTTCAGACATATTGTGCCAGTTTTGTGCTACTAGTGTGCTAGCACTGACTGATTAACATTAGTCTGAGGAGTTCAGACGAAATGTACTATCGTTAAACGGCTACTGTCCCAAAGTGACTATCGTTGTACTCGACTAGTGCACCGTTGTGCAACCATACATGTTATCTCATTACATGCTATCTCTTTACAAGCTATCTCGTTACATACCACCTTGATACAAGCTATCCTATTTCATGTCATTTTGATACACGCTATCTTGTTATACACTATCTTGTTACGCGCTATCTCGTTATGTTGCCATCCTAATTTTGCAATACTCTTGAGAAATGTATTATCATTCACTTGTTATCTTGTACTATTACTCTCTCAACTATACATGATCGTTCTCTCTAGTTAACCTGCGTTACAAGACATTAATCACTTAAAGCATGCTTGTTTACACGAGATATTAAGTCCTACTGAGCGTTATCGCTCACCCTTCGTTATTTGTTATTGTGTTTTCAGGTAAGTCAAGGAATGACCATACGCCCAACAACGGGATTGGACTAGAGTGATGAGCGTCCTGAAGTTATAGTGATGGAATGTCCTTCGTACCTTAAAGTCTAGTTAGATATTTACTTTAGATTTCTTTTCCAATGCAATAATGTCATTGAGCCCTATGTTTTGGCTCTGAATTAGTGGTTGTAATAGTTTAGATGAATTATCAATAAAATGATGAGTTTTATTGCAATTATTGTTCATTAGTTGCTCTGATATTTGTGAATGTATGCGCAATTTACATTACCATACTCGTTGTTCATGCCTCCCCGATTTATTCCGCTGCTAAATTGGCGGGGCATGACATGTGGTGTGTGGGCGGCCCCGGGATGGAGCATCCCATGGGTCTGCCTCTCTGCTGGTGTCGCGACAGCAGTGCGCGTCGCAACACTAGAAGAGGCGTCTGCCCAGTTGGTCACGACCTTGTCACGACACCTTGCCCCGTCGCGATGTGGTTTGTTGTCACGACGCTCTGCCCCATCACGACAGGGTTTTTGTCGCGGTGCTCTTCCCTGTCGCGATGGTATCGCGATGGCCTAGGGGGACGCGACAGTACCTGTGTGTGCCTCGGGTGTTTCCGTGGTTCCGGTTGGGGTGTCGGCGTGTTCCCCAGGGCTGGCTTGCCCTTAGGACCTTCTGGTGGGGAACGCAGTAGGTTACCTCACTGCGTTCAGTGACCGAAGGTGACACCTTCATAGCCGTGTCCTGGCGGCGGTGCAAGGAGGCTCGCGTCTGTCTAATAATCAATTGTTTGGTGGTCAATCAATTATTAGCAGAGTGATGTTTTCTATACTGACTAGTGGTGTTCTGAGGTTCTGGCTTGCTCGTGTGTGCCTTGGTTGGCCGACGGCCCTCTTGAGGGTCCGTGCGTACCTCGTGCATGCTGGGCTTGTCGCGAGTTACAAGCTAGCGGTTTGGCATGGTTCTTGTTGTGCTTGCCCTGCCTGTTTGCCTGGTGCTTGGCACTTGAGGGCTTGTCCCGTTAAGAGGTTGTCTCCATTGCCTGGGACCCCCATCCTCAGTAGCCTGTTGAGGGAGTGCTCCGGGCTACGAGCGTGCTCGAGTTGGCAGCCGAGTTGGCGGACTCTGGAGCTGAGGGGAAAATGAGGTTTGGACAGCGGCACTGAGTCGTTTGTAGAGCTCTCTTGTCTGGGGCAGGACACTAAAGTTGTCGAGGTGTTTTCTTCCCGGCATGGCCCAGACAGTTCTTTTTCTCACTGCCTCGCTTTGCGTTGGTTCTAGAGCCATGTAGAGAGGTCAGGCATGAGGCTGCAGCTTGGCCAGGCTACGGTGGTGCGTGCATTCTTGTGGTGTTCTGTGGCGGCTTTGTCTCCCTCTTCCAGGGAGGTTAGAGGTAGGAGCCAGGCTGACGAGCAGAAGGAGTGGCTGGTGTGTCCTCCTCTTGGCTGCCAATGGCGGTGGCTTGGTTGTTGTGGCTGTGACGGCGCTTCCTCACGATGTTTCCAAGTGTTATCTGTTGCCCTAACTTGCACGGTGGTTATAGCCTGGTCGTGCCTAGTTTCCATAGGCATCGTTGGTTTGGCCTCGTTGGCCCATGCATCTGGTGGTTTCCACTTTGTTGTCCTCTCAGTTCTGTAGTCTCGTTCTTGGGTGCTAGTCCATGGTGGCATCGGCATGTGTGGCTTCCCAACCTCGCAGTGTGTCCGAGGTCCGGGGTTGTTCTACTTGTGGGCCCTCGACCTTGTGGAGGTCTGATGTGTCCATGCTTGTGGTGAGACGTCCTTCTCACGTGGTTACTCAGTGGTCTCCGTGAGACCCCTGTCTCGGAAGGCGTGTTGAGACTTGTTTCCGTGTTGTGCCTGATTCCGTTGGTTTCTGCGGGAGTCGTGTGTGTGTGTCACGACCTTGGTTGATGGTCGTGGAATTGCATTGTTCTGTTCCCCTACTTTGTAGTATTCTGTTGTAGGTGTTCCTCACTTTACAGCTTTCTACTGTAGTTTCCTATTTTCGAAGTTCCTGTTGCTCTGGCCGGTGAGGGACTAGTAATCCCTACTGGGCCTTGTTCGTGAGGCTCACTCCCCCTACTTCTTTTAGCTAGGGGATCGTCGTCGCGGGAGCTCGGTGTCGGACGGGTTACGGAGACGGTTGTGGCACCGTGTGCTATCAGCAGCAGTGAGAGCAAGTGTTGTGAGCTCTTGTATCTGAGTGAGTTGAGAGTTGTGCTTTGCAAGTTCTCGGAATATGCCCCTTAAGGACTGCACCCTTCTTCTTGTACCTGTGCTTTTACTTGGGAACATTGTACAACTGTATATCTCGTTATAGTTATTTAAATTCAATGCATATGTCACTAGACTATTTCTTCTAACTCTTCCGGGTCTTCTAATCCGTGGGTGGCGACGCGAACTTCAGGGTCCCTAGCGGGGCTCCGAGAGGTTAGGTCGTTACAGTCATACCTCCATTTGATGTTGACCTTGTTGTCCTTTTTGTTGACTATTGCTGGTCTTCTTTTGTGGGCCAAAATTCTTGTAGTAAATCTTAATGTGGCCCATTTAGTATAGTGAGATTAAGCTTAACTTTGATCTAAGGAATTGCTTTGTAATCTCGTATAGTGAGATTTTCATTTGTTTGCCTACTATTTATCTTTTAGAATCTATCATTGCTTCAATGCCTGTGCCATTGGGGTGTGACATGATTAGACTGGATTCATCACTGACCTTGAGTTGTACTATTGCACAAGGATGATCAAGAACTGATCAACTACATGTTTGATTCCCAAATCACCCGAATGGAGATCTACATTGATGACATACTAGTCAAGTGCCTCAAAACATCCAACCATCCGGCCAACCTTGCGAAGACCTTTACCACTCTCTAGAGATTGAACATGAAGTTGAACTCAAACAAATGTGTGTTCGGGGTATGCTCTAGGAAGTTCCTTGGATTCCTCATCACCTATAGAGAGATAGAGGCTAATCTCGAGTAGATCAAGGTAGTGCTAGAGATGAAGCAATCAGACAAGGTACGTGATATGCAATGTCTGACTGTACAAGTCACTACATTCTTCCTATTGAGGGTTATTGAGCACTGATTGCCATTCTACAAGTTGCTCCAATGAATCATCAAAATTGCCAGACAATAGTAGATGACCCAAATGTCATGTCCTTGATTCTAGTTTGTCTAGATCATGTCTTTTTACATAGGCAAGACAATCCTACACTTTAACATACTTAAAGTTTAGTTTCTATCCCATCCATATCTCATATGGAGTGAAAAACATTGACTTGCTTAGAACCTTGTTCAACAGATAAACAATTGATTCTAGTGCACATATTACAAACAAAGTAGAAGCTTGCCATAACTCATCATTAATCATATCATATTCAATAGGGTACATGTCCTCCTCTCACATACACCATTTAAATGTGATGTACATGGAGGAGTTCATCACTGACAATATACTATGATCTTTAAGATATTGTGTGAATTCAATACTTGAGTATTCACCCCTTCAGTTCGATCAAAGAGTCCTGAAACACTTTCTAGTTTGTTTGGTTATTTCATTTTTGAACTTCTTAAATTTCTCAAAAGCTCGACTTATGCTTCATTAAGTTTAGATAGTTAAATCTTGAGAAATCATCTACAAATAAAATGAAATAAGTAATCTCCTATGGAATGAGTGAATATTGGACCACATCTATCAGTATATATGAGTTCCAACAAGTCTTTAACTCTTTACCTATGTCTAGAGAATAGAGCATTAGCCATTTTACCTATGAAATAAGATTCATAAGTTACAAATGATTTATAATCAAATGGATCAAGATATGTTTCTTTGCAACTTAATTCTCACTAATGTGTTCGAGTCTACAATGCTTTTGATACATTTGACTCACACCTTTATCTGTGTTCTTAGGAGATCCATTCACAAGACATACATTATATGCAATATCAAGTAAATATAAACTATTGAACATATAACTAGAAAAAAACTTGTCTCTAATATAAATAAAACAATTGTTGTTCCCAAATCCTCAATGACTAACCATCTCTATCTAAATCAGAAATAGAAATATTGTTTCTATTAGTAGTAGGCAAATAATAACAATCTATAAGTTCTAATATATCTCCTGAAGGTAACATCAAAATTGTTCTCCCTACATCTCATGCGTTAACATTTGCTCAATTTTCAAGTCTCAAGTCCACATTTTCATAGGCTAATGTTCTTTTACTTATCGACACTTGCAAGATATGATAGATATGAGAAGTACTTTTAGTATTTAATATCCAAGATATAGTTTCACCAATTTTTTTTCAACCTTTTCTACAAGATAAATCTTGAAGTTTCCTTTTTAGTGCCTATCATTAAGTCTAAAGGATCCAAAATATTTTCTAATTAAACTTGAGGAATAATCACATGTTTTAAATTTAATTTTTGAAAATAATATTGTATATTAATTTTTATTAATGTTTCTCATATTAATTTTTTTTAATATTAGATCCTCCGGCACCTGACGATCAGGAGACGGGGACGACGGACGATCCAGCAGACCTGTCTTGATTTTTAGCATTTATGATTGTGTATGATTTTATATTAGTTATGTGTTATGATTTTATGTTTCATTGTGAGTACCTTCTATTGTGGAATGCATGAATATTTTAGCAGTTTTGTAATTTATTATTGTAAATTTCTGTAAATTTTTTTTAAAAAATTATTACACATTTCCGATGGTTTTCCGACGGATGGTTCCATTGGAAATTTACAGTTGGCTGACGGAACTTATCCGTCGGCATTTCTGTCGGAAGTTCTGACGGAATAATTTCCGACGGATACATTCTGTCGAAAGTTTCCGATGGATTTGCCGACAGATTTTCTGACGGTCGCTGTCGGAATGTGCTAACCATTTTTCCGACAACGTTTTCCAACTAATTTCCGTCGGAAGTTACCGACGACTTTTCCGATGAACTATTCCGTCAGAAATTTCGACGGATTACCGACGGATTACATTTCCGTCGGTAATTTCTGACCAAAATTTTTCGACGGACACCTTCCGACGACCGTTCGACGGAAAGTTGTTGGAAGGCGTTGTTTCCGACGGATTGCCGTCGGATTTCCGACAGATTATGTGCATCGAAAACACTGCTTTTTCTTGTAGTGGTGTTCAGTATGTTTCTTTATATTTCCACGGAAATATGTGATTGATATCCCTTGCGAGGCTACAACCTGATCGCGGGAGGCGGAGTCGTGTCGGGCACGTTACTTGGTTAATGGGCCTGAACGGCGAGGACCGTCACACGATCAGACAAGGTACATGATGTGCAATGTCTGATTGTACATGTCGCTACATTAAGACACTTCCTATTGAGGGTTATTGAGCACTGATTTCCATTCTACAAGTTGCTCCAATGAATCATCAAATATTCCGGACAAGAGTAGATGACCCAATGTCAAGTCATTGATTCTAGTTTGTCTAGATCTTATCCCTTTACATAGGCAAGACAATCCTAGGCTTTAACATACTTAAAGTTTAGTTTCTATCACATCCATATCTCATATGGAATGAAAGACATTGACTTGCTTAGAACTTTGTTCAATAGAAAGATAATTGATTCTAGTGCACATATTACAAACAAAGTAAAAGCTTGCCATAACTCATCATTAATCCTATCATATTTAATATGGTACATGTCCTCCTCTCAGACACACCATTTAATTAATGTGGAGTATATGGAAGAGTTGAGACAATATACTATGATCCTTAAGATATTGTGTGAATTCAATACTTAGAGTACTCACCCTTTTCAATTCGATCAAAGAGTCTTAAAACACTTTCTAGTTTGTTTGGTTATTTCATTTTTGAACTTCTTAAATTTCTCAAAAGCTCTTGACTTATACTTCATTAAGTTTAGATAGTCAAATTTTGAGAAATCATCTACAAAGAAAATGAAATAAGAGTATCTCCTATGGAATGAATGAATATTGGACCACATCTATCAGTATATGTGAGTTCCAACAGGTCTTTAACTCTTTATCTATCTCTAGAGAATAGAGCATTAGCCATTTTATCTATGAAATAAGATTCACAAGTTACAAATAATTTATAATCAAATGGATCAAGATATGTTTCTTTGCAACTTAATTCTCACTAATGTGTTCGAGTCTACAATGCTTTTGATACATTTGACTCACACCTTTATCTGTGTTCTTAGGAGATCCATTCACAAGACATACATTATATGCAATATCAAGTAAATATAAATTATTGAACATATAACTAGAAAAAAAAACTTGTCTCTAATATAAATAAAACAATTGTTGTTCCCAAATCCTCAATGACTAACCATCTCTATCTAAATCAGAAATAGAAATACTGTTTCTATTAGTAGTAGGCAAATAATAACGAAATAGAAATAATGTTTCGATTAGTAGCAGGAAAATAATAACAATCTATAAGTTCTAATATATCTCGTGAAGGAAACATTGGTCTTTGCCTTGTCCTTTTGAGCAGGTAGCGTTTTAAAATATGGTAGGAACGAAAGATTTTAAATTTCAATCATTAGAAGCAACTCTTTTTTACCCTAATTTTCAAACATAAAAAGTAATTTTTAAACTTTTGAAAATCAATTTTCAAAAGAGAGGAGAGAGAAAGAGAATAAATGAGGGCAGTTTTGAGAGAATTGTAAAAGTTCGAAAAGTAAAATTTTTAAACAACACTTCCAACCATTGCCTAGTCTTCATACATTTCTCCCCCCTACCTTTTTTTTTTTAAATTCTTGCTAGTCATATCAACAAGTTGGAAATTGGGTTTTTCTTTTTGGATAGTACTTTTAAATATATTTAACATGTTTATCAGCAGTACTTCTGTTAGTATAACCTCAATCTTATTCATATTAAAGTTAATAATAAATTAAGAGAATGGACTCCGGCTCTGGCACAGGTCAGAGAATATCTTTAACATGTCTACCATTGTTGAAAACTAATTATTAATGTCTGCTTTTTTTAAAAAAAAAATCCCAAAGTTAGCTGTATCAGTGGACTCTTGCTGAAAAAAAATATTAATGTGTCCAAAGTTGGTACCAAATCGTACCATGTGGATCCCGTCTCCTCTTCACACGCATTATGGGGGAGCAAAGGTCTCCCTTCCGCGGAGGTTTTCGTGCAACTGCGAGTTAATCCACATCACGCGTGTCGGATTAAAGCCAATAGAAAGGGTGGTGCATGTGAAATCCACGGGTGTTCACGTGGATACATGTCCGCGTCCGCCAAACACGTTTCGCCTTCCACGTGCGATACTCTCGTCCCTTCCTTTGGGGGTCCAGGTTCGATGAGAAAGTGACGTCCACGTAAACAATAATTTGGACAATTGGGTAGGGTAGTTTGGAAACACTTTTAAATTAGATTTTCGATCTAAAATCTTTGACATTATCCACAATTATTGTTCCAAATACATCGGGTTGGCTTCGTGTTTACAGAGATTTTATTATAGGGAGGAGAGAGAGAGAGAAAAATCGTATCTTCTGTCTCCGTTGTTGAAAAATAGATTTCCATCCATTTTTTGAGATCTGGAATTCGACAACATATAATTTTTTTTTTTAAATTTTCTCGACTTTTACGAAGACGCATCGATAAATTTTTTTAATTGATTTCACTTTCCTTTCACAAATAGGTACAGACGATATTTTATCTGCACTTAAATGACACCGGTGACGAGACCCAAAAGCGAGTTCACATAGGGATGTCAACTGGACCGGGCCGGCCCGGAGGCCCGGCTCGGTATAACACGGGCCTGGGCTTTAATTTTTTTTAACTATTTTTAAATTTCAGCCCGGCCCGGCCCCGCTCGCCCCCGCGCCCCATCGCGCCCACCGTGCCCGGCCCCGCTCGCCCCATCGCGCCCCCCACCTCACGCCCCCTCGCCTCGCTCCCCGCGCCCCCCCCCCCCCCCCCCCGCCTCGCTTCCCGCGACCCCGCCTCGCGCCCCCCGCCTGACGCCCCCACGCCTCGCGCCACGCGCCCCCCGCCTGACGCCCCCGTGCCTCGCACCCCCCGCCTCGCTCCCCGCGACCCCGCCTCGCTCCCCCCGCCTGGCCGCCTCACGCCCCCGTGCCTCGCGCCACGCGCCCCCCGCCTCGCTCCCCGCGACCCCGCCTCGCTCCCCGCGACCCCGCCTCGCTCTCCCCAGGCCGGGCCGGCCGGGCCTTAAAAAATCACTCCGGGCTGGGCCTATTTCATGAAAACCGGACTTTTCTCTGGGCATGGGCCGGGCCTGGGCCTATCATCTAGAAACCGGGCTGGACCTGGGCCAGACCGGTCCCGGTCCAAACCCGGCCCATTGACACCCCTAAGTCCACACCGACCCCTTTCATAAAAATGATTTTTGCTGATTTCACTTTTTCCAATCTCGAATACAAACGGTGCCTTAGTGGTCAAGGATTGACGGAACCATATATTAAGATGCCATATGTATGGATTTTAATATAGCACATAAATAATAATTATCTATTTCAATGATCATATATATCTTCCCCTCATTATATATATATATATATATATATTTAATTATAGGATGACTCCAATGTTGAACTTTCTTCCACCTCACTATTATTTATGAAAGAATAAATAAATAAATATTAAATTATGGAGTGGACTCGGTGTTTAAAATCCTTCACATACGTACGGGATCAAAGTTTAAAAATTGTGTAAAATGACTCGATATAAACGGACTTCTCTGAATCTATATAAAGTATTAAAATTTAATTAAGAACATATTAATATTAAGATAGATCAGAGATAAAATAATGATATCTTCAAAAATTTTATCCCGGATCTATCCTAATACCTTGGCCGAATTAATAGTTCCACAGTGCGTACAAATATAATGGTACTGTGGTTGCGTAAGCATTATTGATGGATGGACTATTACATTTGTTCTAGGGCAGCCGACCAGAAATAGACGGTGCACGAGTTCCAGCTGCACCTACGCAGAGAATGGGAGAGATTAATGGTGATGGCGATTACGGGATATCTGTCTTGCGTGCATGAGCAAGAACATGTTAATGCACTATCGATTTAGAAAGTAATAATAAATCTATTTAATTAGCAGCCGAAAACAGTCAAGACATTCCTAGGAGTGTTTATTTTTCGGATCGAACGGAGTCGAATTGAAAATTTCTTCAAAATGCTAAAATTCAGGTCAAATGCCCAAATTAAATCGGAGTAGCTTTAAATGGTTCAATTCGATTCCGTTTCTCGAATCATGTAAATCAAATAAACCAAATCAAATTTTAATGCTTTTTTTTACTATTTTTTGTTTTGATTTTCACTGGTTTGTACAAAACATTTTTAGGTGATTTTTTAAACTTAAATTCCTCTTAATGGATAGCAAACTTTAAGTATCTTTCACTATTTTTTCACTATTTTTCTCACTGATTTTTATTTTCACTATTTTTCTCACTTTTTTTTTTACTTTCACTGTCTTCCCCACATATTCTAATTTCACTGATTTTCTTACTATTTTTTATTCTAACTAATTTTTATTTCTATTGTTTTTCTCACTAATTTTTATTTTCACTATTTTTCTTATTAATTTTTATTTTCACTAATTTTCTCATTCATTTATATTTTTAATATTTTTCTCACTAATTTTTATCCACACTGATTTTTATTTTCATTATTTTTCATGGAATTTTATTTTCATTATTTTTCTCACGATTCTGATTTTTATTTTCACCATTTTACTTACTGAATTTTATTTTCACTGTTTTCATCACTAGTTCTCACTGATTTTTATTTTCACCGTTTTACTTACTGAATTTTATTTTCACTGTTTTTTCTCGCTTAATTTTATTTTCACTTTTTTCTCACGGATTTTTATTTTCACTGTTTTCATCACTAGTTCTCACTGATTTTTATTTCTATTGTTTTTCTCACTGATTTTCATTTTCACTATTATTCTTATTGATTTTTATTTTCACCATTTTTCTCACTTAATTTTATTTCACTCTTTTTCTAACTTAATTTTATTTTCACTTTTTTCTCACGGATTTTTATTTTTACTAACTTTGTCACTGTTTTTTATTTCCGCTAATTTTCTCACTATTTTCCTCACTTATATTTCTATCTTCACTATTTTTCTCACAGATTTTTTTATTATTTTTATCAATGATTTTTATATTGAATATTCTGAATATGGATGTAAAATATTAGTTTTAGTTGCCTTTTCATGTGCACATTTTTTTAGAAAATAAATTTGAATGTTATATATAATATGAGATGTTGTCAAAACTCTAAAAGTCTATAGCCAAAAGTTTAAAATCATCATTTTTATTTCTATTTTTAATTTAAGATTTCTAGCTACGTACCTAAACTCAATTGATTAATTCATAAATATCAACTTATCGCAAGACCAAAAGTCCATAGCCAAAATAATAAAGTAAATTTATGTCATCCAAATAATAAGCAACTACAAAATTAATAAAAACTCTAATAGTTTTTTAAAAAATCCAAAATACCCAAACCATGAATCGAATCGAACTAAATCAAACTAGCTCGGTTCAATTTGATTTATATGAGCTTCTGTTTATGTCGATTCCAAGTTTGAATTCAATTCGGATGGAAAACAACCCTAAACTGAACTGAATTGAATCATGTTCAGTCCAAGGAGCTAGCTACACCTTGACCAACCACACGGTGGCATGCCTAGGCCGACTATGCGCATGATCACCCATCACACCAAATTAATCCTATTATATTGAATTTGTATGGAAACTCTCCTCTCCCAAATATATGTAATTAATAGACTCAACTAAGAGTGGGGAGGACATGAATGAATACCTAAAATGGACAAGAAGAAGGATCTCTATCCTGAAATGGCATCGATCTCTTGCTTCAATTATCTTAATCAACTGATTAGATCTTTTGTAGATGAAGATCGATCTGAGAGTTGGCTTCTTTGTCTCTTCACTTTGTCCCCGACCTCCTTAAACTTAGATCTCACCCGGATCTAGGTCAGTGACCACATGAAGTTAGGAATGTTCATAATATAGTTCAAACCGAAAAATCGAACCGAACCGATCGGTTCAGTTTAGTTCGGTTTCATAGGTCAAGTGGTTCAGTTCGGTTTCAAGTTAGGGAATCGAAATGAACCGAATATAGATATATAATTATATAAATAATATAATTTTACAAAAAAAATGGTAGCACAACGGAGGGCGGCGTCGCACGCCCTCCGCGCGCCTGAAACTCGCGACCACCGGAAAAGGGATAGTTTTGATTTAAAAAAAAATGTCAGAAAAATATCAAAAAACACCAAAAAATTGCCAAAAGAGTGGATTTTGGTTTGTTCGGTTCGATTCGGTTCGCCGTATGAGTTCGGTTCGATTCGATTTCCTCCAAAAATAGAGAAAATCGAACCGAACCGAACCGTGTACACCCCTACATGAAATATCATTAATCACCTACCTATATATATATATATATATATATATATAATATATATATATATGATATGGATGAAGTTTCATCATTATAAAATTTCATATAGTCCTTTGTACGAATGTGGACTCTTCGGAAAGATTAATCCGGACCCGGATGGGGTCCATGTTAAGGAAACATGGCCTGTGAGAAGGAGCTTCTCCGTATCCTCCCACAATGAAGGATTTTAAGTGGCGGGCATGGCCGGTCCCCCTGTCTCCCCTTTTCAGCATCCGTCCGAGTCCTGTAGACCCTCTTCGTGTGGATGGCCTTTCTCTCTGGACCCCGGTCGGGAAAGCGACTACTACAGAGTCTTTTCTTATACAATCCAATTGCAATAGTATTTAGAGAGATGGACGGACAGCTTTGTTACCCATCGAGCACGTTATTAGTTAGTTTGCACATCAACACAAAAGGTGCCTTTATGTTCCTTAAATACTCTTTATAGGAACTCTTATATCATTTTTTTATAAAATTTGTTGTCATTCTTAAATCGCTATTTATTATTTTTTTTAGTGTTAAAGATGACAAATAGTTCATTAAAAATAACAAATGATTTTAACATATAAAAAATATTTATCATCTTCAATAAGATAGATAAATAATTTCACACTAAAAATGCAAGTTTGTACATTTTTTTTTTAAATAAGATATATAGCGCAGCCGAATAGATGGCTTCTAATTTATCTGACTCATTTTCTTCGGTCTTTCTTGACGGCTGCAAATTAACCCGTCCCCCACTACTGTCCAAAAAAAAAAAAAAAAACTCATCCCCCTTGTGAGATATAAATGTGTATATTCTCAATCATGACCACATGGAGACGATGCACGCCCATAAATAAGTTAGCCTCCATCTGGCGACATTTCATATCCCCTAGATCTCATCCCCTTCTTAGTTCCATTACTCTATGGCCGCGTTTACGGAGAGGATTAGCAGGTGGAAGAGGGTGTTGAGGCAGCAGAAGGGGAAGCTCTATCTTATGAAGATTTGCATCACCATGCTCCTCTGCTGGCACAGGTACGCATAACCATGGATAGGGTATGCATGCAGAGGCAGCAGCAGGTCAGGCTCTATCTTATGAAGGTTTGCATCACCATGCTCCTCTGCTACGCATAACCATGGATCCATAAGCCTGTGCTGCTGCTGCTGTTGCTCTGATGGGGAATGGCTTCTGCTCTCAACTTCTGGCATATTTCGACTATTGGGTACGTAGGCAGGCAGCAGGCGGCTCCAACACCACTCACTTTTCTTTTCTTTTATGTGTGGTGGCGTCTTGCTTGCAGCCGTTCTGGTGCTGTTGGATGCTTAGAGTACCATGTATACTGTAGGAAGAGAACGGTGAAAGGAAAAGTGGGAATCTCATCTCTTGTTTAATTTTATGCTCCACAAGACAAATTGGAGGCTTAGGCCTCTCCCCTGGATGAAGAATTCAGGGTTTCTTGAGTACCCAACTGCTAGCAACTCTCAAAATCTTCGGACTGTGCATTGAACAAAAGAAGGCTAGCTGCAAAGATGGGAGTAGTACTTGTGGGTCTTTGTATATATGTGTGAGCATATCTGTGTATGTAAAAAGCATGGAAATTAAGTTCTGTTGAGTCGCACGGAAATAGTTAAGACTTACACACTCTCCAAATACGCACTCGATTGAGCAGCATGTGAACTTGGTCTGCACCTTGTGTTCACGTTCAAAGAAAGACTCATCACCGCACGATATAATTTGTGAGTCTCCAATTCCATGTTGCCGAATATACATATTTATGTCATTCAGGTACCAAGATACGATCAAATCGATCTGACAGTCTCAAAATGGAAAAACTGATAAATTTATGAAAGGCAAAGAAAAGGAATGACCCGGATGATCATTTGATCTTCTTCTCGCAATGGAATAATTGAGGGTTCGGCAAGGTAGTTTTAACAAAAGGGTGCCCACCTTCCTGCAGGAAGTAGGTGACGGGAAATGGACAATGTCTTCTAGAAGTATTGAATCGTGAAAAGAATCTAAGAAGTGGTGGGGGGGTTGAAATAATTTTTTTAAACAACTTTCAATCAAATCAAGAATAAATTAGATGACAAAACAAGCTGCAGAGGGGTATAATCTAGACCATTTGGCCCAAATTCTAAGGGCCAATTGCTAAAAACCTGGCCCAAAAGGTGAAAGTCTAGTTACGATCCAACAAAAAAAAATCCAAATGATAAGTACGACTTAAGAAGCATCGTAGAGCCTTTAATTGCCACCTACGTGGAGGTCCCTCGACTCCACACAGAGTCTCAGGGGATAGCCTGAGGCAAGGGCTCCTAAAGTGATGCCTTTGAAAAGTGCTAAGGTAGAAGAGGTTAACCTGGCAAGTTTTTAGCTTGGTCCGAAAGAGAGCGAAGTAGTTGAGACTCTCTTCTAAGAGTATGGTCAATGGATCTCACTAAGTCGACGATTACTCAAGAGGACGTGGAGCCATAGAGTTTGAGTGTTGCTTTGTAGAGCAAAAGCTCCTTCTTAAAGCCGTGCAAAAGGAAAGGCAAAGCCACCCTTCACCCAGAAGATTTTAGGCAGTAACTTATCGTCTAGACTCTGGCTCCCTGTGATGAAGTCCTACGATGGCCTGGGAGACTAGGCTGACTATTTCGAGCACTTCGTGGCTTTGATGACCTTGCAAGGGGACTTCGATGCCATCAAATGCCTAACCTTTGCCACCACTCTAGTGTAAAGTGCTCATGCTTGGTTCTAGCCCTCATGCCAGGATACATCATAGGCTTCTAACAATTCAGCAAGCTTTTCAAAGAGAGCTTTGCAAGGAAAGGGCCATTGAGGTCTATCACATGCCTACTCTCTCTTAAGCAGGATCAAGGGTAGAAGCTCTAGGCTTACATCCCTTGATTTTATACTAACAATATCCACACCCGCCCACTCAAAACAGCCCTCTGCAATCACTACACTCACTGGGGGCACTCAGGATGAAGGACTTCAATGCTAATTGGTCCTTCACACCCCTCAGCGAACTGTCACCGACCCAATCACAATGGCTCTATGCCATGTAGAGTGCGAGAAGGTCTTCATTGCCTATAGCGAGACGCCTGGGTGGCTTTATGAGGAGTAAAAGAAGCTCCCACCCTACCAAAGCTCCTGGTTAGAAACGAAGAAGAATTGCAACAGTGATAGGAGGGACCTGCCAAAGAATTATAAGCGATACACTCCTTTGGTGACGCTTTTTTACAAGATCTACTGGGAGATCCGAGACATAGTGGAACTGCTGAAAGTACTACCACCTCCACTAGGACCGTGGCTATAGTGGAACTACTGAAAGTACTGCCACCACCACTAGGACCGTGGCCACTACACTAGCGACTACCACTAGCTTAGGGATGAGATAGAGACGCTTGTCCAATAGGGTCATCTGGGCAAGCATGTGGCCAAAAGGTAGGTAGTCCTTGCAATCCTCTTGAGGAGAACAGCATCAGATTGCAGGGCGTGCAAATAAAGAGGTCCGGCTTCTGGCAGAGATACTCACCGAGAGAGGAAGTCGTATGCCCAACATGCCAACCAGAAGAGGGAGCAGAAGAAATGATCATCTTTAACCTTGGTAAGCAAGAGATTCACTTGTAATTTAAAAAGTGACTTTAAATCACTACGATATAAAAAGGATTCTAGTGGATAATAGAAGGGCATTGGATGTGTTATAATACGATTGTTTCATCAAGATGGGTACAAAACCCCCTTATGTGGATTTAATGGCCATGCCATGTAACCTGAGGGAGTGGTTAGCTTCCCTGTCACCTTAGGTACTCCCCCCAAGTCTGTAACTTTCTTGGCGAACTTCATTGTGATAAGGGGACTTACCACCTTCAATGCTATATTTAGCAAAGGTATCCTCAGTCAAATGAAGGCAATTTTAGACACCCATTTTTGACCATTATATGGAGTCATATTTATTTTGCATATCATTGATGCCTCAAGTTGATCATCATTTTAGAGCTTTTCCTTGGCTTATCATGAGCCCATTTTCTCATACTCATGGTAATTCCTCGAGTTGGATGCTAACTTCAAAATTTGTCTTGCCCTATGATCATCTCTCAACTTTTTGAGCATATAAAAATCACATTTCTTGCTCAAATCCTACATAAACGGGTCGTCAATCCGACACTTGTGGAGGAGATATGGTCAACTGAGTAGCCCCCTGCGTGTTAGGTTTGTAAATGCGACTCTCACTAGAGTCACCTATTTAGAGGCAACATATCGCGATGTCACCTCTTTTGAGGTGACATCCAAGGCCGTTGCTTCTTTCTTTTGCATGATGAGATGCTGGCAGACTTATGTAACTTGTGTAGTGTCTATTTTTTATGGTTTTAGGACACCTTGAGGCCTCTAAAAAACCTAGAAAAATCATAAATGGGGTCCTGACATCCTTATTCTTATCTCATACGATTTTGGAGTCCAAAACTATAGCGTATGTCAATTTCGGATGCCCTTCATTAGGTTTAGTAGGTGTTGTGGCTATTGTGGGGCCTGTGTGAGTTCATGTGGTTTAGAAATCATCCATGAGCTGTAATTGGAGTCACACAAGTATTAGTTGGAGCATTTGAAACACACTAGTGCTGACTGCATGACAAGTTGGCCCTTTGTCGTGCAAGGGGTCATTGACACGTCTAATGTCATACAATGGGTGACTTACGCAACTCACTTATGTCTATTGACCAACCACTAGGATGCGTGTCAATGGTAAATGAAGTGTGGCACTATTTTCCTTGTTGTGCGGCCCTATGATAGCATGACTCTAGTTAGGGTATGTCATGACTGTGCGTTTCAGCTTCCAGAGTGCTTTTAGGTGGGCAGAGTTAACAGAACATGGTTTCGACAGTATTTCCCCTAAAGAGACTACCTAGAGGAGTTTTTGTCTTTCTTCGATCATTTCAGGTGTTTTAAAGGTGATTTGGAGTTGGATTTTGTAACGACCCTGGATATTTATGCCCAATAAGACTCCATATCTAAGTCCACCTCCCGCAATCGGACCGAAATTTCGCAAGATATATCTCACACAAGTGTCTAGTAAGAATATAAAAGACAACCATAACAGAATAAGATACAAGAAAGTACATGTGATCATACCTGTATACAACAATGTACAACTGTCCCAATACATTATTACAAGTCCAAGAGAAAAGTACAACTACCTAGGGCATATCCTGAGGGAGCAAAGCTCACACTAACACAACCACAAATCAATTGCTGGTGGTACAAGTCTGCCTCAATGCTGCTGAAAGCCAAACACACTGCAAGCCCTGAAAAGAACTGTAGAGGAGTGAGCCTCAACAAGTCACAGGCTCAGTAGGAACCTCCTAAAAGCCACCACAACCAACAACTGAAAGAAGGAACCAAGTCCTCAACCCCTAAGGGTCTCATTGGTAACGCCGATAGCCAAACCACAACATGGACTCATTAATCATATATATACTGCAATTAAATATAAACACATCAATTAATCCAATCCTCGGAAAGTAAGAGGGAACAACAGGACTAGCACAACACCACTAGTCTACCAAACAAGTGAAGTGCCTAAACCACAAGCCTCACAGGCCAATCACTGCCTAGGCTATGAGTCTCACAGGCAAACCTTAAACATGAGGATAACAAGACTACTAACCAGAAGCTAGTCCGTTATACCCTAAGCCACAATACGTCGAAAGCCACCCTCAAAAGGGTACAACACAGCAAGTGGAAGGTCCTACAACACGACCTCCACGGAGCACAGCTCCACCTCAGCACCTGAAAAGGGCTGGTATACAATGTACCACAACACAAAACTACCCACAAAGGGTACATGTGCCTACTACCACGAGGTACCACCACAAAACCTCAACACAACTGTACCTCCAACAAAGCACACTCCAACGGTAAAACCTCAGCTAACGAATCACAAACACACAAGTCACAACCAGTTGCAAGCACGAGTCGGAAAGAACGACGCCACCACACGGGAACGGACTACTGGTTCATGACGCCAGTATCCAACCCGGACAACACAACATAAGAACTATCTCTTAGTCTCGCAGTCACGGAAAAAAAGTCCAACTGCCACTCCACAACCACACAGTAAAGCAAAAGAACAGTGGAGACCAACCAACACCACACGTGCAGACTACACAGCTGCAGGTTCATGCTTGACACCTTTAGGGACTTCGGCCCGAGCTCCCTAAAGTGAGGAACTGGAAACATAGGACTAGTTGGGGACCAGTACATCTACTGGTGTCCGTACCCCCAACCACAAGCGCGCTACAAGCGACTGCACACCCACAAACACAAGTCGTTGCCGTCTGTCGTCTTTCCCTCAGCCGGACGTACAATTGAAACACAACATAAGAGTGAGGGCGTCCAGGAAGACGACACAGACCTCGAAGGTACACATAGTATCAGGATAAATCCCGAGCACTAACGTGCCTGGCTCACACAAAACCTGGGGTACCTGACTGGAGAGGCATTCCGAAATAGGCGTCGGACCACCAAACTCGGCAAGCACATAAACCACGCCGAACACTTAACACCCTGGTAAAATTTATACCACAACACATTTAACATAATATGCTCGTCATCGGTCACCACGTAACCTCCAAGCTAAAACATGCCATAAAACACAGGAACCACATTATAACCTTGCCTGTTATTGACCATCTCATGGCCTCCATGGCAATGCACCCTAATACACATAAACCACACATATGAATCACATAAACTTTATAATATAATTAACATAACTAACATAACCATTAACATTACTCACTCGTTAGCCACCAACCATTCCATTAACCTAAACATGCTTTACTAATCATGAATCCACTTAGAACAACTTAAAATATCTTAAAACGACCTGAGCTAGGTCCACACACAGGACCCTCATTGCCCAATGCTCACTCATTCATTTCAGACAGAAGAACGCGGACAAGGGCCACTGTCGCATTATGAACGTGACGGCCTGACAAACCATGATGCACACTAGAACGCGACGACGTCTGCCGTTGCGTAGGAACGCGATGGCTCGATGGGCTGCGTTCACAAACCAGAACGTGATGGGGCCTAACGTCGCGACCTGAACGCGATGGCCGATCCATCGCCTTCTCAGATAGAAACCCTGCACTCCAATTATCACACAGAAACCAGCTCAAAACTCCATTTCCAAGTTTACCAAGCTTCTACAAATCACATAAACTATGCATGAAACACAACTACACATCTATACACATTAAACATGCTTCAAAACAATCAAATAATGTAATAAAATGAGGAAAGACCCTACAATAAGAAGAACTCGTAGAACGAGGCTCAATCGGTGTTCTCCACGCTCCAAGTAGCTCCTACACGCCAAAACCACGTCAAAACACGAGCTCCAAAGCCGACGTTGCCGGAAATCGCCGCAGCAGCCCTCTCCCCGGTCGAACAGAGCTTCCTGCTATGTTTGACCGGAGGGCCAAACTTATCCCAACCGGAAACAAGAACGTGACGTAGCATCCTGTCGCCTTCAGAATGCGATGCCCTTAACAGTCGCTTTTTGAAAACTTATCCATGCCACGAGTCACAAAGGCGGTGCAGAGAACGCGACGCATGCGACTGTCGCGTTAAGAACGCGATGCCTCACCCTGTCGCGTTCTCAACTAGTGAACCTGTGGACTGTTTGGGCTAAAACCTCCGGCCCACAACACCCAAACAATTCACGGAGACCACGACCAAGGCTCAATGACCCCACATTGGTCATGAGCACCACACCAACACCAATAAACACAGATTCGAACGACCACTACGTACATTACTATTACCTAAAAAGGAATGTCGTCCTCGACATTCTAAACGAAACCACGGAAAGCCGGACTATCACCTAAAAAGGAATAAAACTATATACAGAACAAGTAGGATACACTTCCTTTGCACTTGCCTTTCAGATCATCTTTCACTAAGTAACTCAATCTGCTCAATTCCGTACTGGTTATGTTGTTCCTTTCTCTTTACTCATTTCATAGCTACTCTGCCCGATTACTGTAATCTGCTCTTCCTCTATCTTTCAACTTTAGGCGATTCTACCTTGCTGTTGGCGCTTTATCTCCTTAGACTCAACCTGCTTCCACATTTTCCTGGTTCTGTTTGCAACGTTTCTTTTCTGGGCTGCTTCACTTGCTTAAAACCCTTTACTCTATACTGCCATTCTGAGGTGCTCTACTATATAAAACCATCGTTAAATTCTCAAATTCTCCAATACCATTCCATTATCTGTGTTTCACTGCCAATTGTTACTCTGCCTCAGCTTTATTCACATTCTCAATTGCCAGCTTCTCAAAGAAAATCACATTACCATAACTGAATTTCCTGCCTCTTTATACCATTCTGCCCATACTATCTTAACTCATATCTGGCCATAAACCACTGTCTCTTTGCCCAATTATGAAAAAATCTTAAACTTCCCTTTAATCATTCAAATCTCGGATAACCTGCGAATATTAGATCTTCCATGCTTCCGCTACGCTACTCTAATTACACTGGATACTCAATAAAATATTCCATAAACTCTGTTCCCACTATTACTTACATTTACTTTCTTCTTAAATCGCTTTACTCCATTAATTATCACTGGGAAACATACCCGAATTTTTGAACTGCTTTCTTTAATGCTTCAACTCTATCTGTGCCACACTGAATTCTAGCATACTGCTACTGATATGCTTTACTCCTTACATACTTACCTTTCTTCAAATAATATTCTCTGACTAACTCAACAACCAAACTCATAACTCTTCACAATTTCCATTCACATTGCTGTGACACTATACTCTCTAATCAGGAAACAAAACTGCTCAACTAATTCTGCACATATTTCATCTTCAACTTTACTGAACTCTCTCTCTCAACCAGGTGCCATCTGAACCAAAATACTTTGCTACTTAACTGATCACATTTTTCCTTTCTATATTCTACAATCTATTGACTTTAACAATTTCAATTTCCATACATCCATGTTCTTTCCGCTCTATTCTGCCATACTTTAATCTACTTACTATTCTTCAACTGACATGTTGTAGCTTTCACATCAAACTCTGGAAATACCTTATAATAAAACTCTTATGTCCATCTGAATCACTTTCTGCACGCTGCCACATAACTTTCTCTGAACATTTCTTAAATCATCTAACTATATCACTCTATAATCTGCCACATTTTGTCTTCCTTTAATGAATAACACTGAGCTTAAATTGTACTGACAATCATATCGAGTGTAATACCATTTCTGTAAAAGATTTTCCTCTAATTATTCCACTATCTAACTAATCTCACTGTATTACTTACACTATGACTTTCTTAACACCCATTTACCTTTTTACTGAAACCTTGACAAAACCAGAATTCGAATACCCATTTTCTTAAGTACCATAATCTGCTCTACCTGATTGCTCTATTTTACACTGCGGCTTTACAATCTCAGTATCTGCTTTTCTAATTACCTTACCATAACTGCTTTATTATTAAAAACTGGAATTATCACTGTTACAACTTAGTCATTAATATTCCTTTCACAATCCATCTTACTGTTCCACTCAGCCTGATATTTCTTAAATCTCACTTGATTCATCTCTTCCTATTCCGACTCACATCACTTTACCTTATTCCAAACATTTTTACCTTAACCTCAACCTTTTTCTGACACAAATTTTACCTCTCTTCTTCACAAACTATACCCAATTGCTAAACATCATTAACCTTATCGTTAACATATATTGTTTAATAAACCATTCTGTGCAATCCTTACAAACTGCCACTTGCCAAGTGAATATCTTTCTTCTAAAATTCTCAGAAAAAAAATCTAATGCACACTGATCTAGATCTTCCTTTACTCTCTCTTTACCCAATTGGTCACCTCGGCACGTACATACATGGATCTCTATATCAAACTTTTCATTATCATCATCACTCATAACACACTATTTCTCAAACTCTTTACTACACCCATCTCTAAACACAAAGCACACTTAATCTGACTGCCACAAATCACTGCTCCTCTGTTTATAATACCTCATCTCAAGCTGGTTTGCCTCACTCAATCATTCCAAACCTTCCATATCACTAATCACTTTATCATCCATGCTGCTTCTTAACACTTACTAACATAGATTCCAAACACAACAATTACCTTTGCTATGGTTCTCATCCACAATTCGTACACTTAACAATCATTGACACATACTATTTTTCATTATAACAATGTTCTCACTGCCACTCTATCACACCATTACCTTATACCTATCTCTGCCAACTTTGTACCTCACTAAAACATCTTCACTAAATTATATATCTGAATTCACTAATCCCCTTCAATTTCTATAACTGAAAACCTTTAAACAACTACACTTTAACAGCAAACTGGCACACTAGTATAACCACTCAACTATACCACTAGCCACACCATTTCTCTACCACTACTAATAATTGCTAGTTTCGCAAATAACTATACACATTTCACATATCAAAAACTCACGTGAAAACCACTTTAAACCACATAAAACCGCAGACTTACTACCAGCAGTGGACATTAAACCATGTCTTGGGACATTGTACCCTCAATGTCTTTTCATATTCTACCTGGACCATGCTCTGATACCAACTGTAACGACCCTGGATATTTATGCCCAATAAGGCTCCATATCTAAGTCCGCCTCCTGCGATCGGACCGAAGTCTCGCAAGGGATATCTCACACAAGTGTCCAGTAAGAATATAAAAGACAACCACAATAGTATAAGACACAAGAAAGTACATGTGCTCATACATGTATACAACAATGTACAATTGTCCCAATACATTATTACATGTCCAGAGAAAAGTACAACTACATGGGGCATACCCCAAGGGAGCAAAGCTCACATTAACACAACCACAACTCAACTGCTGGTGGTACAAGTCTGCCCAAACGCTGTTGAAAGCCAAAACACACGACAAGTCTTGAAAATAACTACAGGGGAGTGAGCCTCAACAAGTCACAGGCTCAGTAGGAACCTCCTAAAAGCCACCACAACCAACAACTGAAAGAAGGAACCAAGTCCTCAACCCCTAAGGGTCTCATTGGTAACGTCGATAGTCAAACAACAGCATGCACTCATTAATCATATATATACTGTAATTAAATATAAACACATTAATTAATCCAATCCTTGGAAAGTAAGAGGGAACAACAGGACTAGCACAACACCACTAGTCTACCAAACAAGTGAAGTGCCTAAACCACAAGCCTCACAGGCCAATCACTGCCTAGGCTATGAGTCTCATAGGCAAACCTTAAACATGAGGATAACAAGACTACTAACCAGAAGCTAGTCCGTTATACCCTAAGCCACAATACGTCGAAAGCCACCCTCAAAAGGGTACAACACAGCAAGTGGAAGGTCCTACAACACGACCTCCACGGAGCACAGCTCCACCTCAGCACCTGAAAAGGGCTGGTATACAATGTACCACAACACAAAACTACCCATGAAGGGTACAAGTACCTACTACCACGAGGTACCACCACAAAACCTCAACACAACTGTACCTCCAACAAAGCACACTCCAACGATAAAACCTCAGCTAACGAATCACACACACACAAGTCACAACCAGTGGCAAGCATGAGTCGGAAAGAACGATGCCACCACACGGGAACAGACTACTGGTTCATGATGCCAGCATCCAACCCAAACAACACAGCACAAGAACTACCTCTCAGTCTCGCAGTCACGGACGAAAGGCCAACTATCGCTCCACAACCACATAGTAAAGCCAAAGAACAATGGAGACCAACCAACACCACATCTGCAGACCCACAGCTGCAGGTCCATGCCTGACACCTTTAGGGACTCCAGCCTGAGCTCCCTAAAGTGAGGCACTGGAAACACATGACTAGCATGGGACCAGTACGTCAACTGGTGTCCGTACCCCCAACCACGAGCGCGCTACAAGCGACTGCACACCCACAAACAAGAGTCGCTGCCCTCTGTCGTCTTTCCCTCAACCGAACGTACAACTCAAACACAACACAAGAGTGAGGGTGTCCAGGAAGACAACGCAGACCTCGACGGTACACATAGTATCGGGACAAACCCCGAGCACTAACATGTCTGGCTCACACAAAACCTTGGGTACCCGATTGGAGAGGCATTCCGGAATAGGCGCCAGACCACCAAACTCGGCAAGCACATAAACCACGACGAACACTTAACACCCCGGTAAAATTTATAACACAACACATTTAACATAATCTACTCGTCATTGGTCACCATGTAACCTCCAAGCTAAAACATGCCATAAAACACAAGACCCACATTATAACCTTGCCTGTTATTGACCATCTCATGGCCTTCATGGCAACACACCCCAATACACATAAACCACACATATGAATCACATAAACTTTATAATATAATTAACATAACTAATATAACCATTAACATTACTCACTCATTAGCCACCAACCATTCCATTAACCTAAACATGCTTTACTAATCATGAATCCACTTAGAACAACTTAAAATATCTTCAAACGACCTGAGCTAGGTCCACACACAGGACCCTCATTGCCCAAGGCTCACCCATTCATTTCAGACAGAAGAACGCGACAAGGGCCACTGTCGCGTTATGAACGCGACGGCCTGACAAATCGCGATTGCACGCCAGAACGTGACGGCGTCTACTGTCACGTTAATAACGCGACGGCTCGGTGGGCCGCGTTCACAAACTAGAACGCGACAGGGCCTAATGTTGCGACTTGAACGCGACAGCCCGATCGTCGCCTTCTCAGACAGAAACCCTGCACTTCGGTTCTCACACAGAAACCAGCTCAAAACTCCATTTCCAAGCTTACCAAGCTTCTACAAATCACATAAACTATGCATGAAACACAACTACACATCTATACACATTAAACATGCTTCAAAATAATCAAATAATGCAATAAAATGAGGAAAGTCCCTACCAACAAGAAGAACTCGCAGAACGAGGCTCAATCAGTGTTCTCCACGCTCCAAGCAGCTCCTACGCGCCAAAACCACGTCAAAACACGAGCTCCAAAGCCGACGTCGTCGGAAATCGCCGCAGCAGCCCTCTCCCCTGTCAAATAGAGCTTCCTGCTCTGTTTGGCCGGAGGGCCAAACTTATCCCAACCGGAAACAAGAACGAGACGTAGCATCCTATCGCCTTCAGAATGTGATGCCCTTAACCGTCACCTTCTAAAAACTTTTCCATGCCACACGTCACAAAGATGGTGCGAAGAACGCGACGCATGCGACTGTCGCATTAAGAATGCGACGCCTCACCCTGTCGCATTCACAACCAGTGAACCTATGGACTGTTTGGGCTAAAACCTCCGGCCCACAACACCCACACAATGCACGGAGACCACGACCAAGGCTCAATGACCCCACATTGTTCATGAGCACCACACCAGAACCAATAAACATAGATCTGAACGACCACTACGTTACAGATTTATCTTGGACGTGGTAGCCAGATCAAGAGAAGGCCACAACATGTGTTTTATTCTTCTCTTGGTAGGTTGACTTCCCTACTCATGGTTTTCTACAATTTCTTGTTGAACCACTCCTATATGTTTACCCTTTTATTTTGGTGATAACAAAACCCATGTTTAACTTAAGAATATCATTAATATTTTTCATATCATGTTTCTCTCATAAATATATCATATTATTGCATTATCACCATAGATATACACTGAGTTTCAACTTCGTCATGCATGTGTTTATCATGATCAGTCAAAGCTTACTTCGTCATATACAAAGCTAGCTTCGTCATATCCAAAGTCAACTTCGTCATATCCGAAAATGGCACTTCGTCATGCTTGTTTTTGTTTTGATCAATCGAAGTCTACTTCGTCATATCCGAAGTTCACTTTGTCATATACAAAGTTAACTTCGTTATATCCAAAGCTATATACAAAGTTTATTTCAACTGACTCTGTGTTTCAACTTCAATCGACAACATTAATTTCTATTTTATACGAAGTTCACTTCGTCATATGCGAAGTCTACTTCGTCATATCCGAAGTTCGATACGAACTTCAGCTTCGACCGACAACGTTAATTTATGTTCATCTGAAGTTCACTTCATCATATCCGAAGTTACACTTCGTCATATCCGAAGCTTTATTTCGACTGGCTACGTTATATCTTGGCCAGTCAAATTAGCCTATTTTGACCGACCACGTTGTATTTTGTCCAATTGAATTGTCATATCGATTGCTGAACATCTTACCATTGATTGTCTTTATAAAACATCGATTGCCTTCATAAAACATCGATTGCCTTCATAAAACATCGATTGTTGTTAAACTTAAACACAAATTGCCATTTAACTTAAATATTGATTGTTGTTTAACTTAAACATCGATTACAGTTATATTTAGACATTGATTGCTGTTATGACTTGAATATCGATTGCCACATCGATTACAGTTGTTTCAAACCGATTGCCTCTATATTTCAAAATGTTTGTGACGCCAAAATGAAAGTTCAAATTTACTTCACATGTTTATCTTATTATTTATTTGTCTGGCTGAAGATCTTCTTCATGTCTATCTTTCAGGGTAGGTGAGATATTGTCCGCAGGAAACATGGAAGTAAGGCAAAAAGAGGTATGGGCTATCTGTTAGAGGACTTCTTTAGTCTAACATGTTCCTATTTGCATTAAATGTCTGCATGACTATTCTACTCCTAGTCAAAACATCTTGGACCTGTTGTTAGCATCTGTTAGACACATGAAGATGTATGTTAGAGAGAAGAAGAAGGAAAGCAAATGAAGATGAAGAAGAGTAACGGCTAGAAACTCCAACGGCCATCTGTCAACGGATCTCTTATCTTCCATATAAGGATGAAGGCTATGAAGAACAAGAAGTAAGAGCAAACCTAAAAATCTTTGAAGGAGTGTACATCCAGTAAGCACCCAACTCCACATACACTCAAGCAAGAGAGAAAGAGCTCGAGCCTAAGAAGAAGTGTGCGCGCAAGCAACCATATGAAGTCTTCAAGCATTCAACCTTCGTTTCTCTCTCACTCTCTTTATGCATGATTATAAATCTAGGGGAGTCTGTGAGCTGAGAGTTTGAGTTCCGTAGTGTTCATCTTGTATAGCTCTCAGTCTGTTCTTTCTTTTCTAAGAAAGACATGTGTCCAGCTGTAGGACTGTATACATTGCTCCTCTTCCTGTGTGAAGAGAAGGCCAGTAGGGTGTTGGTGGATTATGTCCGGTTGTGGGACTGTACACAGTGTTCCCCTTGGGTTGAGGGAAGAACCTAGCTGGGGTTGGTGTCAGCATAACCTAGCTGGGGGTTTAAGTCTAGCAGAACCGCACTGGGGTTTGTTCCAAGAGGGTGGCTTCTTGACCTGTAACAGAAGTGAGTTTCCTTCCTACTCAGAAAGGAAGAGGACCAGCGGGGAGCTGGGGGTTTGTATATCCTTAGGGGGATTGTACCCTGGTTAGTGAAATCCCAAGATTTGCTTGGGGATTGAACATAGGTCTTCCATTGGGGAAGTACCGAACCATGATAAAATTTGTGTTCTTGTGTGATTGTTTCTTTATTAGCTTCCACACTGCTACTCTCTACTGCACACAACTACATTTACTAACCAAAGTTTTCAAGTGGTGGTTTTTATTAGTATTTTCAGATTTCCAACTCACCCCCCCCCCCCCCCCCCCCAGGCTATCCTTGTTGCCAACCGTAAGTGGGCCAACACGTGGTATTAGAGTCATAGTCTCTGAATATTCAAAGAAGATATAACAATATTAGAGCAAAGATCTAATGGTAGCTCAAGGATTTGCTGAAGGCTAATGTAACGACCCAGAATTCGCATTACCAGTAACAACCAGTAACCCGAATTCTGACCCGCTAACCCACGAGACAAGCTCGGAAGGGTAGGAAGTGAAAGTCCGAGGAGACTATATGTAAGAAGATACACACCATGCAAAGCTGTAAAATTCCATTATGAACATATATATATACAACTCAGAGTCTGAGCAAAGTACAGAGTACAGAAGTACAACAAAAAGGTACTACTCACTGCAGCTAAGGAGCACCAACACCGGAGTGGCTAGACTCGCCTGGAACGGGAGTCGACGAAGACCCACCTGAAAGGGAGGGGAGTGAGTCTCAAGAAAAGAGACCCAGTAGGGAAAAGTAACCCCACCGGCAACAGAACTAAAGTGCGAAAAGTAAAGACTGAAAGTAAGTACACGTCGCATTACAACACAAAGCTGTAAACTTCGCGCCTCAGTAACACACACTCACACACACACAGCAAGTAGGACTCAGCTAGGTCGTGGCTCGGCGTCCCGTCACCACAGAGGCTCTCAACCCCACCACGTGTGCACACTACAGACGCTCTCTCTCACGTTTGGTCCACGACCGTGTTTTCCCTAACGCTTGACCCTAGCGGTAGAGAAGGGCTCCACGGAGACCGGCTCAAAACCACCACAAGGAGTACGCACATGACAGAGTCGCACTCGGGTCCTGCTCACTGCGGAGGATAACCACACGCTAGTCGTCTAGACGAGTCGCACCCACGCCTAGGTAACACAATAAAACGGTACACAACGTAACGCAACGCGCGTACAACAGACGGAATAACACACTCAACGTCCTGAAACCCCGTACAGTATAAACCACTCGAGTCACAACTAGTCACTCATACTCACAGGCGAGTCCACTCTAAGCCTGCCCACATTGCTATTAGGGCGTACATCACATGTCAATCGCTCTAAACACACAACTCAAGCTTAAAGCTGACACTAAAACCCATGATATTAAAAACTTCCATATCGATGCCGCCAATATGAGGTAAACGGCACTCATCATGTCGTTATCCTGATTAAACGGCAATCGACCTTGTCTTTTGATATCACTTCTGAAGATCCACACAACGTCACAGATAGTGGACTTTGATCTCTTCAGTCCCCTAACCCAGAACATAGACGATCAGTTTCAATTGGGTAGAAATACCCACCAGAACCGCTGATGGAGGGAAACACTTCTGTTGCCCGTTGGCTAACCCAGAGGGGGGGGTGAATGGGTCTTTAAAATTTATCTGATAAAAACCTGAACTCAACAAACAACAAAAGAGTTCTTGAAAGGGATTAGTAATGGTTAGTAAAACAACAATCACACAAAGAGACATCACACAACACACAGATTTATCCTGGTTCGGATCTCCTCTCCTTAGGAGTCCTACGTCCAGTCCCTGAGCAATCCTCAGGATTTCACTAACTGGGGTACAGTCCCCCTATGGACAAAAACACCACCCAGCTTAGCTGGTCTTCCTCACACCCCTGAAGGAACACAACACCCTGGCAACACCAGGTCTTCCTTCACACACGAAGGGAAAAACACCACCCTGGAAACCACCAGGTCTTCCTTCACACACGAGGGAATAACACCACCCTGGAACCACCAGGTCTTCCTTCACACACGAAGGGAATAACCCACCCTGGAACCACCAGGTCTTCCTTCACACACGAAGGAATAACACAGAAAATCTTGAGAAAAACTAGCCCCTAGATCAAGCTTTTACAAAACTCAATCTGAAGCTACAGCACTGAGAGACGAAGATCTACACAAAGTGCACTCTCTCAGAACTAACTAACTAGCTCTTCCTTAATTTTCTTCTCACAGCACAGGGAGCTAAGAGCCAAGATCGAAAAGACTGAATTTCTGGCTCTAGAGAAAAATTTGAAGACTTGAAAGCTGCAGAGTTCTAGCCGCTCTTCAATATAATTGAATTTTCTCATAATTGTCTTCCGAGCTTCATCTTGTATTTGTATCTCCGATTTGAATGAGGACAAGAGATGACCGTTGTCTCACAGCTTTGGTGTACGTTAGACTGAAGGTTTTGTGGAAGCTTCCTGTCAACAGTCTTTTGTTCTTTGAGCACGCAAAGAGATAAGATCTTCTGAGTTTGCTTGTAGTTCCTTCTGTTCCGTTGTTGTAGGATAGTACATCCTTAAGGTTCTGCAAGGTTGAGCTTTAATGGTAGACAGCTATACTATCTCCAGATGTCAATCAACGTCAAAGCAGATAGACACAAATATAGTAGTAATACTTTATCGTTCTAAAAGATGCATGCAGAGAATACACCAGAATGGAAGATATGTTCTGTGTCCATGCAGAGAACGTTCAGTCTTTATTAAATGCATGGCAGTCAATCAGACGAGATGCGACTTTGACTATTCAACGTAGATTAAATCAAGGAAAAACGTTTAATTAATGGAAACATGACTTATGCAGTCGTTGTGAAAATCTGATAGAATCGTTATGATCAAGTTGCTGTAGACTGATAAGAAGTCGTTATGATAACTTATGAAATCGTTATCACAACAACCAGTCGTTCTATAACAGATGATAAAAGAAATCGTTATGAAACATGGCAAGTCGTTGTAACTTTCTAAAGAAATCGTTATGACACTATGAGTCGTTATGACGAGCAAGTCGTTATAACTTTCTAAAGAAATCGTTATGACACATGGCAAGTCGTTAACTTTCTAAAGATCGTTATGACAACTTACAGATCGTTATGACGAGCAAGTCGTTATAACTTCTGAAGAAGTCGTTACGATAACTTACAGAGTCGTTATAATGAGCAAGTCGTATAACTTCTGAAGAAGAAGTACGTTACGATTACAGACATCGTTATAATGAGCAAGTCGTTATAACTTCTGAAGAAGTCGTTACGATAACTTACAGAGTCGTTATAATAGAGCAAGTCGTTATAACTTCGAAGAAGAAGTCGTTACGATAACTTACAGAGTCGTTATAATGAGCAAGTCGTTATAACTTCTGAAGAAGTCGTTACGAACTTACAGAGTCGTTATAAGGACAAGTCGTTATAACTTCTGAAGAAATTATTATGGCTCTTCTGAGAAAAGATGTATGTAAGACTTACCACAATGCTTGACTTTCTTTGGGTAATTCCTGTGCTTATGGCTAGATAAACAAGGTTAGAGAAACTTTTGACAGTGTTTTGTTTATCACCAAAATAGGCAAGTAATTAATTTAAAAGTACATGGGGATGGACTGTTCATCAATCTCCCCCTTTTGGTGATGACAAACTATGATCAATATTTAAGTAGTACTGAGTATTAAACATTATTAAAGTACTTGAGTCATGATTCAGGAATGTGTCAGATACAAGTAGGTAATCATTCTCCCCCTTTTTGTCATTAAGCAAAAAGCAAAGGAAAGAGACAAAGAATAAGAGACAATGAGGAGAAGGAGCACAATCCATTCATTAAGATTGAGGAGGTACAGGCAAATAATAAGCAGGAGAGAGAAGGGAGGCATAATGAAAATAGCTTCCAGGCTTGCTCTTCCTGACGCTTGAAGAATTGCCTAAAGGCACCGCTCTCAATGGAGAAGGATGGTCCCATGATTGGAGCCATCTTGGATAGATAGAGGCTGCGCTGCTTGGTAAGAAACAGGTCATACTCGTCTGGATCCATGGAGGAGCAGGATGATTGTTTTACCAAAACTTGCACAGGCAAGAAACTGATCCATGGTGACAGGTAGAAAATCTGTTTGTCCTTGAGTTCCTGGCGAAGAGCTAAAACACTTTGTATCTTTCAGCCCAAACGTGGTAGGGATCAAGACCAGCTGGATTGAATTCATATCCAAGAAGGTTGCAGGAGAGATAGGAGCTTTCCCTTCCCTGGCTTGAGCAGCATTCAGATGTGCTAGCTGCTGAGCAGACAGAGAGTAAACTTGGACCAATCGGAGGCATTCAGCCTTTCACATTCTGAGAGGAGAGGGGCAAGGACAGCAGAGTTGACAAACCCTCTATGGTATTCCCGGAAAAGAAATCTAGGAAAACCAACCTGAAGGCCTTTCTGAATCTTGATTCTGCCCATAACCCTTGCAAATGCTCAAAAACGATGGAACCAACCGAAGATTCCATAATCAGGAAATGAATCTGAGGCAGGAAAATCTCTTCAGGTAAATTAAGAGTGGCAAAATCTACTCTGATTTCCTCAGACTGCTCAGAGTGGGTTAGGACCTTGATGGCTCTCTTGAACTGGCTGAGCTGAACTTCAGGTAAATTGTTGAGATACCTGTAGTTGTTGAATGATTGGAAATGCCTGACCAGCTTGATGAGCTTCTGAATGGCAGGAGCCCAGGTGTTCTGGTGGTGAAACTGAAACCACTCAGAAAGGGTCAAGGAGTGATCCCTGGGTGGAAACCTTGCTGCCTTAGCCTGAAGGAAGCGACTGTACAGATCTTTATGAGATTTAGCCCATTGCTCCTCAGTTTTGGAGTGGGCGGAGGAGAAGATTTTGGATTTGTCGGCCTTAGACAGAGGAGTATAGGGAAGAATAACATCTAAATGGTCAGAGAGGTTAAGAAAAGGAAGATTGTGAAGAGTGGCAAAGACAACCTTTTGAAGGTATTCTTTGTACAGAGAGGTATGCTTGTGGTGACTGTAAGAGAAAACCACAAGGGAGGGTAAAGAGGAGATGTGGAGGAAGAAAGCTTTCGTTTCTTGGAGACAGTACTGGAAGAGTCTGTCTTGGAAAGGTGGTCACCTACCTTTAGCACAGATTTAAGAATGACCTCTTCAAACTCATCCTTGATTTTATCAAGAAAGGGTGAGTCGACTTGACATTCTGTAGGAAAATAGTGATAAAGGAGGGAGGTGCAGGGGGTTCAGAAATGCATCAGAATTGAGAGATCCTACTTCTGGAAGTGAAGATGTACCAGAAGAGGATGAGGCTCCAGCTGAGGATGCTGGAGGGGCCTCAAATTCTTGAGCAGAGGAAAGATGGAAGTAGAAGAAACAGGAGAGGATGTGATGGGATGAGGAGGAAAAGGTGTGGGAGAGGAAATGGGCCTGGATCTGGGCTTTTTGAAGGGAGGTGGAGCAGGTGGAGCTGTGGAGTTAGAGGGTGGAGAAGGAGGAATGGGGTTTGGTAGAAGTGGAGCAAGGGTGGAGGATCTGAACCACTTCTTCAGGCAAGGGAGGCAACGGATCCAACACTGCCGGCCCTGGTGGCCCTGATTCCATCACAACTGGCCCTGATGGCCTTGAATCTTCAGCTGGCCCTGATGGCCCTGACTCTTCAGCTGGCCCTGTTGGCCCTGACTCTTCAGCTGGGGCTTCTGCTGCTGCTGACTGCCCGGAGGGCTCAGGTACACTTGAGTGAGGCTCCTGAGCTGCTGGAGGAGCAGGAGCTTGAGCTCCAACTGCCTGAAGGATGTCAGATAGCAAATTCTTCATGGTCCCCATTTCCTGATGAAACCATGTCATGGCAGAGCGAATCTGAACCAATTCCTTGCGGGCTGAAGCTTGGCTTAGAAAGATGGATTCACATCAGTCTGAAGTGAGCAAAGCAGCTCACCCTGAGCATCCAACCTCTCAATCACAGGTTTTAAATTGATGATAATCTTTTGCTTGACCTGTCTTTCAAATGGTGCATCAGCTAAAAGGGGTACTTCAGGAGCTATATCTTTCTCTTTGCCCTTTGTAGCTGGAGGAGGTGGATTATTGTCCTCATCAGAGCTTGATGAACTAGCTGTCTCCCCTTCTCTGGCATCCAAATTTTCAGACTCTCTCTGGTCTTCCTCCTGATCGCTGGTGGCTGGAGGTACAACATCTGGTGTTTCTTGGGATTGCTCCCCCTCAAGTGGAGCATCTTCTGCAACTGCACCAGTCTCCCCCTGACAGGGAGCATCCATTTCCATTGAATTATCCTTAGGATTTTGCTGCTCTTCTTCTACTGGACCGTCTACAAAGATGTGGCCTGATGCCACAGACTGCTCCATAACAGGCAGGATGTCTTCAGGAAGAATGTCCTCAATTCTCCTTTCAACAGGAGGCACAACTGGATCTGCTGTAGCTGGCCTGTCTTCCTCTGCCCTCACTGCTGTTGCTGCCTCTGACTGATTTCTGGCCATAGATGGCCCTTCCTGCTCTGTTTCTACAATGACTGGAACAGAACCTGATTCCAGTGGCAATTCGGGCATCACAGAATCTGCCTCTGACTGGGTTTGAGTAACTGAAGGCTCACCAATGAGACCTTCACCTTCTGCAACTGAAGCCTTGAACCAGACCCCATTGACTACAGAAAACCGCTCTTCTTTAAGTTTCTGGACCTGATAGCTTGGCCCATCTTCTCCACAACTGCCCCTGAGACATCTACACCGAAGTGTCTGAAGATTCTGGTGAGTAAATGGGCATAGGGAAGGGACACATTCAACTTGCTTTTAGTGTCCCAAATCTGCTCCCTGGCAAATTTCATTCTCTCCATCATCACTGCGGCCATATTGATTTCCTCATTTTTAATGGCCCAGTACATCAGATCGGAGTCAGCCTTAGTGCAAGCGGAGAAGGTTGCACTTCGGGGAACCAAAATCTGACAAACGATAAAGTGAAGGAGGCGGTTGAAGGCACTTAACTGATTGATATCTAGCTTGCCATCCCTCATCTTGAACCCTGGCCCAACAATCCCCAAACCCTTTTCTTGGGTATCTACAGAATGAATTCCACTGAAGCCCGATATGCTTACTCCAAATAGCATCCTAAGCAATTCCTGGTCGATTCTGATTACGGTGCCCTTGACTGAAGAAACGAGGGCCCCATCTTCTTCTGTTCTTAAGCATACAAAGAACGCCTTTACCAGGTCCGGATAACTTACCTCTGAGCAAGTGGTAAGCCCTTTCCACTTCATCTGGTCGATCTTCTCAATGAGGCTGCTCATTCCATTTTTCTGCAGATCTGAAACATCTACTTCCTTGTGACCACAGAGCTTTGTCTTCACAAAGGTGAACGCTCCTCCTGCGCTGGGAGAGGTATTCGGCGCTGTAGCCACCCACACTTCCGGCAATAGCTGGTGCGGCCATGGATTCAGGGGAGAAGGTTTGAAGGGGTGACGAGAAGGGTGATGAGAGGAAACCCTCAAACGATTTCGCGGGAAGGAGATGGAAGCTTCAAATTTGCAGAGGGTAGAGGCAAGAGTCGCTAGGGCATCGGCTCATGCGTCGGGACGAAGGAGGGGAAAAAGTGAATGAGGAAGAGGAATCGTTAACGCATCGATTTAAAGAAAATAAATGCTCCAAAAGGTGAGGCGTCAGAAAACGACAAGCGAGGTTGACCGTCTTGAAAACTATGACTTATCGGACGGAACGCTTAAACTGAGACTTTTGAATTGATTTTGACACAGAAAGAGAGAGAGAGAGAACCTTCTTAAATTCTGAGAATTTTTATACCAGCTTTAAATGAAGATCTTTTCACAAAATACACATGCCTAACTCCCTTCTAAGAGATGTAAATCTCTCTTCAGGTAAGGCCTTTGTGAAAATATCTGCTAGCTGATTATTTGTATCAATAAACGATATTTCAATATTGCCATTTGCTACATGATCACGAATAAAATGATATCTGACCTCAATATGTTTGGTCCTGGAGTGCTGAATTGGATTTTTGGTGAGGTTGATAGCGCTGGTGTTGTCACATAGCAGAGGAATTTTCTTGACTTTGAGTCCAAAATCCTCAAGTTGTTGCTTTATCCATAAGAGTTGTGTACAGCAACTTCCAGCAGCTACGTACTCGGCTTCAGCTGTAGATAGTGCTACTGAATTTTGTTTCCTTGAGGACCATGAGATTAAACACCCTGCAAGAAATTGACAGCAACCACTGGTGCTTTTTCTATCTACCTTGCATCCAGCATAATCAGCATCAGAATACCCTACTAATTTTACATCACAGGAGTTGGATACCATAGTCCTAGATCATGAGTCCTGGCTAAGTATCTGAAAATCCTTTTGACAGAAATTAAATGTGATTCTCTAGGGTCGGCTTGATATCTAGCACACATGCATACACTAAATAATATATCAGGTCTACTTGCGGTTAGATAAAGTAATGAACCTATCATACCTCTGTAGATCTTTTGATCTACTTTCTTACCATCCTTGTCATTGTCCAACCTAGTTGATGTACTCATTGGTGTTGACAGTGGCTTGGTGTTTTCAAATCCAAATTTCTTTAGCAGTTCTCTGGTGTACTTTGCTTGACAGATGTGAATTCCTTCCTTTCCTTGTTTGATTTGAAGTCCAAGGAAGTAGTTGAGCTCTCCCATCATACTCATCTCAAATTCCCCCTGCATTAGCTTTTCAAAATACTTGCACAAGGATTCATCAGTAGATCCAAGATGATGTCATCCACATAAATTTGAACCAACAGTATATTTTTGGCTTTTGTTTTTATAAAAAGAGTGCTATCTACTTGACCTCTATTGAAACCATGTTTTGTGAGAAAAGAACTAAGTCTTTCATACCAGGCTCTAGGTGCTTGTTTTAAACCATATAGAGCCTTATGCAACTTAAAAACATGATTCGGAAAGTCTGTATCATCAAAACCCGGCGGTTGTTCCACATAAACTTCTTCTTTTATAAAACCATTTAGAAATGCAGATTTAACATCCATTTGAAATAACTTTAAATCTAATGCAGAAGCATAAGCTAGTAGCATTCTAATGGCCTCAAGTCTAGCCACTGGTGCATAGGTTTCATCAAAATCTATGCCTTCCTCTTGACAATAGCCTTGAGCCACCAGTCTGGCCTTGTTTCTTAGAATTACACCAGATTCATCCAATTTGTTTCTGAACACCCATTTAGTGCCGATCACAGGATGGTCTGATGGTCTAGGAACAAGTGACCATACTTGGTTTCTCTTGAATTGATTTAATTCATCTTGCATTGCTATTATCCAGGATTCGTCAGTTAGGGCTTCATTGACTGTCTTAGGCTCTAATTGAGAAACAAAGGCGAGGTAATCACAAGGAATCAAGTTACCTCTTGTTCTTACCCCTACCGATGGATCACCAATAATGTTTTCAGGTGGGTGATCTTTCTTGTATCTCCATTCCTTTGGAAGAGATTCATGAGAAATTTCTTCTTGTTGCATTTCTTCCAGAGGCGGATCATCCTTATCTTCAAGTGATGTGTCTTTCAGTTTATTGGACAGTTCATCTGCGTCATCGATATCACTCTCTACTTCCTTTCTCAAGGAGGGATTAGTTTCATCAAAATAATGTGTACAGACTGTTCAATCAATAAAGTACGTTTATTAAATACTCTATAGCCTTTGGTTTAGAGGTGTACCCCATGAAGATGCCTTCATCTGATTTGGCATCCAACTTACCAATATCCCTTTTTCCGTTGTTGTGAATAAAGCAAGGACATCCAAAAGTTCTGAAATGGCTGATCTTTGGTTTCTTCCCTTTAAACAGCTCATATGCAGTCTTCTTCAGGATTGGCCTGATCATGACTCTGTTGACAATGTAGCTGGCTGTGTTGACTTCTGCTTCTGCCCAGAAATATCTTGGTAACTCATATTCACAAAGCATAGTTCTTGCCATATCCAAGAGAGTTCGGTTCTTCCGTTCGGCTATACCATTTTGCTGCGGTGTCCTTGGTGCTGAGAAATTGTGCTGAATTCCTTGATCATCACAGAATCTAGCAAACTTTTCATTTTGGAACTCACCACCATGATCAGATCGAATGGATACTATGCTGAACTTCTGATCTTTCTGGATTTTTCTGCTGAAACTAACAAATTATCAAAAGTGTCATTTTTATGTTCTAAGAAAGATACCCATGTGAATCTTGAGTAGTCATCTACTAAAACAAATCCGAAATTCTTTCCTCCAAGACTGGTAGTTCTCATTGGCCCAAATAGATCCATATGCAGGAGCTCTAAGGGTTTTGAGGTGGTCACCACCGTCTTTGACTTGAAGGAACTCTTAGTGTGCTTTCCCTTAGCACAAGGTCTGCAAACACTTTCTAATTTACCATTGATTTTCGGTAGTCCTTCCACAAGGTTTCTCTTTCTGAGCTTGCTCATGCCATCCAAGCTGCAGTGGCCTAACCTTCTGTGCCACAGATCGGTTGATTTGTCTTTGCTGGCTGCCAGACACACATTTTGCTCTTTGAGTTCTTCAAGGTAGAGCACGTACAGATTCTTCTCTCTATTTGCTTCAAAGATGACTGCTCCATCCTTTAGTATGCTGCATTTTGACTCTTGAAATTTGATTTGATGTCCTCTATCACACAGCTGACTAATACTTATGAGGTTGTGCTTTAAACCTTTGACTAACAGTACATCTTCTATGACTGTTTTTCCTTTGCTGTTAACTGATCCACTGCCTACTACAGTTCCTTTTCCATTATCTCCATAAGTGACTGTTCCTTCTTCATCTTGAAGATGGGAGAAAAGCTTCAGGTTTCCTGTCATGTGCCTTGAGCACCCACTATCCAAATACCATTTGGATGCTCGAAGGTTAGCCTGAAATAAAGACATCAAGATTTAGGTACCCAAGTTCCTTTGGGTCCTGATGGGTCAGTATCATTATTTTTACTTTTTATTATCCACTTCTTATGTCTTGTTGGACAGGTGGATTTTAAATGTCCTAGCTTATTACAGTGATTACAACATGATGTTATTGTCACTCTTACTATGTATTTAAAATTCGCTTTATATGCCACATCTTGTTCTGGAGTGAACTTAGGAGTTGGATATTTTTCTGGATAGATTATTTCTTCTTCTTTTCTTTTCTCGGTATGTAACCTAAACCTCGTTTATTCTTACCAGATCTTCTAGCACCTTTTAATAATAAGGAATTCTTTCCATTTGTAAACTTTTCTAAGGTGCTTGCTAGTGTATTGTTTTCTTCATTTAATTCATTTACCGTTTTTCTTAATCATCTGAGCTTTCCTGTTTTTCTAGGTCATGATTTTTCTGTTCTTGTCTTTTAAGTTTTCACATAATAGTTCATTTCTTCTCTTAAGCTCAATTATTTGTTTTTTCTAGTTCTTCATTTTCAGATTTTAATCTGAGTTGGTATTTTCGAGACATGTGATATTTTTCTTGCTTAGCTTAAGTAGTTTACACACTTCTTTATACTTATCGTAGAGTTCATTAAATGCACTTTCCAAATTATCCGAATCTGAGTCATTACAGGAATCGAAAGAGGAATCAGATGTTACCTTATCCTCGGTATTTGCCATAAGAGCCAGGTTGGCTTCTTCTTCTTCACTGCTGGAGCTTGACTCACTGTCTGAGTCGCTGCTGTTGTCCCATGCAGCTGCCATGGCTTTCTTTTTGAATCTTCTGAACTTCTTGGAGCTGTCCTTCTTCTTGTGATCATTTTTCTTTAGCATTGGACAGTCTGCCTTGATATGTCCAGGTTTCTTGCATTCATAGCAAAGTGGCTCATTCCTCTTCTGATCTTTTCCATCTGGTCTCTTGAGATCTTTGTTTTTCTTGAAGTACCTCCTACCAGACTGGAACTTCTTCTTCTTTGCCAAGATTCTCTGCAATCTTCTTGAGAGCATGGCTTCTTCATCATCACTATCTTTGCTATCTTCACTGTTATCTAAGGATTCTTCTGATGAGTCCCCATTAGCTTTAAGCGCATTTGACTGCTTCTTTCTACTGGAGGATTCTCCTAGTCTTTCCATGTTTATTTCATGGGCCATGAGAGACCCGATGAGTTTTTCTACTGACATTTCTTAAGATCATTAGCTTCTTCGATAGCTGTGACCTTTGCCGTCCATGAAGATGGCAAGGATCTGAGAATCTTCCTTACCATATCTGCATTCTCATATGACTTTCCTAGACTTGCTAGGCCATTAGTGATGTCAGTAAATCTACTAAACATTTGGGTAATAGACTCACCTGTTTGCATTTGAAATCTTTCATACTGAGTGACAAGAATGTCGATTCTTGTCTCCTTTACTTTGTCTGTACCTTCATATGTAATCCTTAACTTTTCCCACATTTCCATGGAGGATTTGCATGCTGAAACTCTGTTGAACTCCTTCTTGCTTAGAGCACAACATAGAATGCTCTTAGCTTTACAGTTCAAGGAGATTTTCTTTCTATCTTCATCTGTCCATTGTGCTTTCTCATTTGTGACGACCAGATCACCTTCTTCCACTATTGACCAGATTTGATAATCGTGGCCTTGTAGAAAGTATTCCATCCTGGTCTTCCAATACGTATAATCTTCACCATCGAACAAAGGAGGTCTGTTGACAGACTGACCTTCGAAGTGACCTTGGGCTGCCATGGATCTTTACTCTTCAGATCGTTGGATCTTGTTCTTTGTCGAAGAGACTCGCTCTGATACCACTTGTTGCCCGGTTGGCTAACCCAGAGGGGGGGGTGAATGGGTCTTTAAAATTTATCTGATAAAAACCTGAACTCAAACAAACATAAAGAGTTCTTGAAAGGGATTAGTAATGGTTAGTAGAAACACAATCACACAAAGAAGACAATCACACAACACACAGATTTATCCTGGTTCGGATCTCCTCTCCTTAGGAGTCCTACGTCCAGTCCCTGAGCAATCCTCAGGATTTCACTAACTGGGGTACAGTCCCCCTATGGACAAAAACAACCACCCAGCTTAGCTGGTCTTCCTTCACCCCTGAAGGGACACACACCCTGGCAACCCAGGTCTTCCTTCACCACGAAGGGAAACACACCACCCTGTCCACCAGGTCTCCTTCACACACGAAGGGAAACAACACCACCCTGGAAACCACCAGGTCTTCCTTCACACACGAAGGGAAAAACACCACCCTGGAAACCACCAGGTCTTCCTTCCACACGAAGGGATAACACAGGAAATTCTTGAGAGAAAAAACTAGCCCCTAGATCAAGCTTTTACAAAACTCAATCTGAAGCTACAAGCACTGAGAGACGAAGATCTACACAAAGTGCACTCTCTCAGAACTAACTAGCTCTTCCTTATTTTTCTTCTCACAGCACAGGGAGCTAAGAGCCAAGATCGAAAAGACTGAATTTCTGGCTCTAGAGAAAAATTTGAAGACTTGAAAGCTGCAGAGTTCTAGCCGCTCTTCAATATGAATTGAATTTTCTCGAATTTGTCTTACGAGCTTCATCTTGTATTTGTATCTCCGATTTGAATGAGGACAAGGAGATGACCGTTGTCTCACAGCTTTGGTGTACGTTAGACTGAAGGTTTTGTGGAAGCTTCCTGTCAACAGTCTTTTGTTCTTTGGAGCACGCAAAGAGATAAGATCTTCTGAGTTTGCTTGTAGTTCCTTCTGTGTCCGTTGTTGTAGGATAGTACATCCTTAAGGTTCTGCAAGGTTGAGCTTTAATGGTAGACAGCTATACTATCTCCAGATGTCAATCAACGTCAAAGCAGATAGACACAAATATAGTAGTAATACTTTATCGTTCTAAAAGATGCATGCAGAGAATACACCAGATGGAAGATATGTTCTGTGTCCATGCAGAGATACGTTCAGTCTTTATTAAATGCATGGCAGTCAATCAGACGAGATGCGACTTTGACTATTCAACGTAGATTAAATCAAGGAAAAACGTTTAATTAATGGAAACATGACTTATGCAGTCGTTGTGAAAATCTGATAGAATCGTTATGATCAGTTGCTGTAGACTGATAAGAAGTCGTTATGATAACTTATGAAATCGTTACACAACCAAGTCGTTCTATAACAGATGATAAAAGAAATCGTTATGAAACATGGCAAGTCGTTGTAGCTTTCTAAAGAAATCGTTATGAACACTTACAGAGTCGTTATGACGAGCAAGTCGTATAACTTTCTAAAGAATCGTTATGAACATGGCAAGTCGTTGTAACTTTCTAAGAAATCGTTACGACAACTACAGAGTCGTTATGACGAGCAAGTCGTTATAACTTCTGAAGAAGTCGTTACGATAACTTACAGAGTCGTTATAATGAGCAAGTCGTTATAACTTCTGAAGAAGTCGTTACGATAACTTACAGAGTCGTTATAATGAGCAAGTCGTTATAACTTCTGAAGAAGTCGTTACGATAACTTACAGAGTCGTTATAATGAGCAAGTCGTTATAACTTCTGAAGAAGTCGTTACGATAACTTACAGAGTCGTTATAATGAGCAAGTCGTTATAACTTCTGAAGAAGTCGTTACGATACTTACAAGTCGTTATAATGACAAGTCGTTATAACTTCTGAAGAATTATTATGGCTCTTCTGAGAAAAGATGTATGTAAGACTTACCACAAATGCTTGACTTTCTTTGGGTAATTCCTGTGCTTATGGCTAGATAAACAGGTTAGAGAAACTTTTGACAGTGTTTTGTTTATCACCAAAATAGGCAAGTAATTAATTTAAAAGTACATGGGGATGGACTGTTCATCATCAACTTCCTCTTCATCAACAAACTACCAAAACATCATAATTAAATAGTCTAACGCTAGATTGTCTAATTCACTACCAAACTCCGGCATGAAACAACCCAACCCTACACCATGATTTTGCACACCATTCACTTAATTGAACATGCTGGTTTGATAAGGAGAGTTCAGGGGTTAAGTCCCTACCTCGAAATTCCTTAATAATCCCTCAACAGCCACTAATCGCGCCGGAACCCCCCGAAGACTCCGCACGAATCGCACCAAACCTCACAATTCCCGCCCGATCAAGCACCGCCACACGATCCATCCAGGCCTTCCCACGAGCTCAAATCGCCCCAGAAGCTAAGGAACTGGAGAAAAGCAATGTGGAGGAAAGGAGAGGAAATGAGAAGAATGGGTTCTGCTCTCGGGCTGCCCTATTTCAACAGGACTGACCAGTCGACGTCAACATCACTGGTCGCCTACTGAACCGCCTGCAGACTGACGTCCAGATCTCCTGTCGCCGAGTTCAACATCAAACGTCCACATCGCTGGACGCTGACTCTGACTCAACGGCTAGCCATAGCCGTCAACCACACAGAACCACTACAAGACCCAATAAGGATCCACTAAAGACCCGAGACCTTACAGCTAATCTGTCAACAGACCCCCTTGTTTAATGGAGAAGATTACAACTATTGGAAGACAAGGATGGTGTTCTTCCTCCAAGGTATAACTATCAGCTATGGACTATCTTGAAGAAGGAGATCTGAGATAGTTCTCAACCCAGAGAAGAGTGGACAGACAATGACAGAAGATGTTTTCTCAGAATAGCAAAGCCAAGAACCTCATTTTTGTGCTCTGAAAAGAAGTGAATTCAATAGGATTTCAGCATGCAAATCATCTAAGGAAATGTGGGACCAGTTGAAGCTCACAT